>JARJDR010001943.1:0-19093 GCA_030264135.1 Myllaena sp. GC000078
AAGAAATAGATTAGTGTGTTTTTCTTTGCATTTGGGACACGCGTCCAATCTACCAAAATAATTCGTGACGAATAATGGACTGAATCTAGCAGGTAAATTGGCTTTATTCGTTTTTTACTTTTGGGAGATTTCTAAACATCCAGTCTTTGTTTAAAAATTCCCCACCATTGCAAAAATATATTTTTTCATTTATATACTTTGCGATCTCCGAATCGAACGCCGTTCCGAGCCAACAACAGGAATGGAACACGATTCGGACGCGAATGTGTCGTTTCTTATTGCTGAATTTTAATGAATTTTGTTTTGTATCTCTAGATTATTAGTTCCAAGTCATTTAGTTTTGCCTAACTAGATTTTATTAATCTCTGCGACATGCACGAATTAAGGGTTCTAACTAGGTCTTAGGGGTTTGAGGTGTATTTCTCTGCGACGTTTTGACGATACTTTCGAGCAAAAAGTCTGCAACAAGCCACGAATGCATAGTTAAGTATCGCACATACACAAACATAATTAATATGAACGTCTTGAAACATGGTGAACGTTATGTTATATCTATCTTTTGCACGATAATTCCATGCGCCGTTATTGATTATTCACTCAATTATAACTATCCATTGCATTTGTTTTTCATTAGTTCAAATTCGAAGCACCTTTTGGCTAATTGTTAAGAATAATTCGTCGCGCAATTGATAATGCACAAGAATGGAGATGCAAGTCAGGGTAGGAACATGCCATATTCCGACATGGGAGTCCTTTAATTCGATATTGACACCAAAGGTCGATTCCGAAAGGTAAATATCAAGAACACCATTCTAGAATACCGGATAAAAGAAAAAGTAAACATTACTTATTATGAGCGCGTCGCATGTAGGATAGGGTGGGACTAATTATCCTTTCTGCATTGCACATTCATAAGGACGCGCGATAAAATGTTGACGAATGCTAAACTACACATAGAGGTGGCGACTCAACTCGTTCAACGTGCAGGCAGCGCAGACGTGTGGCGTACGTACTGATTTATAAATGTTTCATCTCCAAAACGTGTTGACGTTCGATATGCTATTACATTCATAATGAAAATGAACGCTTACGGAGGTCAGCAGTGTAAGAATAAAAAACATCCCGATCTATGATTGATGTTCGAAGGGCGCTTGCCGGAAGAAGATGCTATTTTGATAGTTGCTTTATATAACCGTGTCATCCTTGATCCTTTCGCTGTTAGACAAGGCTTTCTTTCTGAGCATAGTTCTCCACGTAAAATCGGCCCAAGTAGCAAGGACTTGATGTAATCAGTAAATTGTTTCAGGTTACGCATTAGTATTCGTGTGCGTAAAATGAAACCTTGAGAAATGCTGAAATTATTTTTACTACCTTGTAGTACCAACGCGAATTTACCGTCTGCCGGCTGTTGACTTCTCCTTTTGAATTATGGGTAAATAATTCAAAGCAATGCTAGAAATAAACAACATCCTTTCACGGAGTGGCCGTTTTAATAAGCGGCCGTGACGCAATCACAAGGGTATTTTTAACAGGCGCAATTATAATCGTTCGAAACGGCGCCAACGACCACCGAATCACAAATGTTATTTCGCTCCACGGGCGTACACATATTGCTATTACCGGCCATTAATCAAAAAACGCGAGATAAACATCGTGATTGCCAAATCCGCGCAGCGCACGAAATTATTTTCGAGCTTCTTGCGTTAATTTTTAATTATTTCTTTTTATGGGTGGTGTGACGAAGAGTTGATAAATGCGATAATAGCGTTCTGGAATCAACCGTCTTTTATGTCTCTAATGCATGAATGTACAATTTAATTAAACATAATGGGGAATACCTATGGAATGTGCAAACAGCGACGGGTAAATGATGAATATGGCTGGTGTTTAATGCAAATAAGCGGTGAGCGCGACGAATTACACTGGAGCACACAATGTAATTGCTCATATGCACACGCTTACAGCAATGCTGTCCACGTGGAAAACCCGCCGTGATCATGAAACGATAAATACATTATTGCAGTCGTGAAAAAACGCAAATGCGCGCACGCTAGAATGTAACGCAAGGAGTGACCACGAAACTTTCACCGGCAGCGCTACCCGTTCCTTGTTGCCCCCTGTCCGACTGTTCAATGTTAAGGCTACACGCATGTACGTTACGTTGTTTTTTTCGCTGCCCTGCCTTCGAAGCTTTTTTTTTACCGACAGTCAACCAAATCGATGGTGAAACGCAGGCATTAACAGGCACACGTAAATAATGCTATTTGATATTGCTGCGATCGATATTTAAACAAATTCTCCAAGCCATTAGTGAATTGTTGTTGGGAAATAAACGGCCGCAAATGTACACGGTTGACCGAACAATGCGCAAGGATATAATGCACTTGGCACGCAAATCGGATTTTGTGTGAATAGATTTACGTATATATTTTAAGGAAATAGATTAACGATTGCACATGCTCGGCAAGACCACCGGTTGAGTTCGATATTCACGAACACGACTAGAAAAATAATGTATAGCTCCTTTAAGGGCTATTTAAATCTGACATTGATTCGCAACGCTGGCGCTGATAGGCATCTTCGCACGTGTTTCGCCATTGCGTTCTGGTCGCACTTCTTGATTTCATTTTAATTCCGCTTTTATTACATGGCTAGCGAGCACAAACTTACCTTTTTACATAGGTACCTAGGTGTATCCCGTGGCGCTCTTTTATTATTTATATCCTTCATAAGTTTAAAAATTACCTAATCTTGAAGCATGACGTTTTTCCGAACTACTCGTATTTATTGCTATTGCGCACCGTAAGGAGATGCCATAATCTGGCCACGAATAAATCGTGTGGCGGTCACTTGTTGTCGGACGCACGAACCTTTTACGTCATTGGCGAAATAATTAATTCTATCGCCCCACCGACGTAGCGTTCATCGTCTGGCGTCGAGTCGCGAAAGACGAAGGGCGCCCTTGAGAACTTCACCGTTTTGTTGTGCGATTAATATCTACGGATTCATATGCATTGTGTGCTTATATTCAATTTAAAGCGAATAAATAAGTTAATACTTCAATAGGCTAATGTACATAACGTATAAACATTAAGAAAACGAGTGAATATGCTCTCTTCTTTAATTATTGAAGTAGGCATTATTGCCTTCATTATGCCATCCTAAAATATTATCAAGGGTCAGCAATAGTCAAGGTTTAATCGCGTAAATGCTTAATGATAGAATGTGGAAGCACTTCCAATGGAGGGATGGTAATTATTTAATATGTGGATAGTTGCTGATAGAAGACACAAATTTTTCATGTCTCATTGGTTAACCTTTCTCACGAAATTTCGTTATAGGCCACGGATGATCATGCATATTCCAACATCTACGTAAATATATAATTATCGCAAACTCAGTCTTAAGCATTTGAAATATAAGAATAGAAGGCAAATGTATGTCCCATATTACAACAGCAAATCTAAATATTCATGTCGTAAAAGCCAACATTGTTTTTATCAATTAGAATCATAATCAATCTAAACGCGCTGCAGCAAAACAAGCCACACGAAATTATGACACGTTATCATTATTCTTTTACGCTTCGACGAAAGCATATGCACGTTATTGTCCTACTTTACAGGTCTGCATGCACAATAACGATGATAAATATACGTAAATGTGCTTTTGATTTGGCCGCGTTAGGTATTGAAATAGTATTTGAATGCATTCGGAGCGCATACAAACGATCGGCAGATCGCCACCTCGATCCATATGGCTCATGTGCATTAACCCCAATTAGATGTCCTCAATCATCCCTGCCAATGCGATCAGCAGCGCATGCGAGTGAAAACGAAAACGCTGTGACACGGAAATGCATTAATTTTTCCCAATAATAAATAGAACGTCGCTGGTGAATTAACAATGCGATGGTGCGATGCGCTCAATTATTCACAACTGCATCGACTATTAAATTAAGTGCTTCGTTTCGGAATCAGGCCATTTTCATACGCGACGCGGCGCGCTTGTTTGTTTTGCCGTGTTGGACATAAACGCTTCACGGTGCCCGGCGTCGTCTCAGTGTTGGCGAATATTATGCACGACACCGCTGCCCGGCGCCTCCGCACTACGTCGGCGTTGCAACTGGGTCGTCCGTGTGAGCGCATACGGTGTCAACGGTGACTAACGATTGCAGATAGCATGCGAATGCACGCGGCCCGCTCAATTATTCATGGCGATCCAATTGCAGCGGAACATCTAGATAAATGCTAAACTGACATTTGCTAATTGCATGTTTTTAATAGTGCATTTTCTCGCACGCCGCCCGTCGATCAATGCGAAATTCGGTAGTTATTTAAGGTTTTGTTGGTTTGCATGGAGTGTAAGGTGGCGCAGTCTGCTGCAGTGGACGTTAATAAATTTTAATAAAATACATATATTTAACTATAATTAATGTGCATTGTTCGCTCCGTTAATATGAATAACTGAAATGCATTAACCTTGGCAGCTCTTGATTTTTGCTCCACGATAAGCGGGCAGTAAACGGCCTAAGTTGAGAAAACAAACGGGGAAGGTTTTTATGCAAATTACACTTGTTTATGCATGGCCCCATTCAAACAACAAATCGTCCTCGGGCGCAGTTTTTGTTGCAATATGAAAACTTGCTAATAATTGTCAGCAGCAACTTTTCATATAGTTTTTGAAATTACTTCTGAGAAACTAATTACAATCGAATAAAATTTTACATGTGATAATTGCGTTAATTGATTGCATTGCATTGGAGCATTTAATATTCAAAAATTTTAATACCCGGACCAGCGCGGGGCTGACCAATCGGCATTACTCATTAGTATCGCACGCAGCCCACTGTTGACAGTGAGAAAGGGTGGGTAGTCAAGGCAACATGGCGAATCGCCGTCGGGACGCTTTTCAAACCTAAGCTAGCCATTCAGTCGTGTGCTGGCATTCTCCTCAGAACGACCTGCCACCCTCGGTTAACTTGCTGTATGGCTACACCCCCAACGGGAAGTTCGCGATAAACATTTTCATAGTAGCATGTGATCCATATCCACACAAGAGGATGCCGATTAAAGGAAAACAATTACAATACGCGTCCGGTGCCATCCGAATGTGACTTTCTTACGTCGGTTACCAGTTCGACTAAACAAGCATATCTCACCCTCCATCGCAATGTCGAATCCGCCGTCCAGCTCGGACAGCGATACATCGCGCAAACCGCCAAACAGTGCCGAAGAGCGGCTGATGGTCGCCGTGCGGATACGCCCGCTCAAGTCCGACGAGAACCAGCGCATTCTCTTCACCGATAAACAAAAGGTATGTATCATTTTCCATTGCACTTGATGTGTACTTGATTCATTACATGCTACCCCGCATTGAAGGGAACGCGAGGAAAGATTAAATGAAAACATTTCCCAACGTATGATTCACAAAATTTACGGTTGGCTGAATTTCGTACACCACCGCGCACCCACCTCAAACTTAATCGATTTAATATAACACTCTGTAATGGGTCGTCGGTCTTTTTTGCGCGTTACCGGTTGTTATTGCATCGCATTAAAGAAGAGCTTGATTATTGATCATCACAATGAATGCAGACAATAATGATGCTATATTTTCATAATGACACATCGCACCACTAGACAGTAATGAAGAAACTTTATTTGCTCCTATCCGTTCACCCTCTGCGAATAATGCCAGAATATATTTTCATGCATGCTAACGCATTCATTTGCAGCAATATCAAAGTATTCCCTTTATGATTCATGCCAGCTCTATATAAAATATGATGCAATGACAAAGCGTATAAGTTGAGGTATTGGTTTTTCAGGGATAACAGCGTTAAGTACTATTCATTTACGAAAATGCACACGACCGAGAGGTACAAATAATCGAAGTTATTTTATTAATGGTTGTTTTTCAAGGTTGAATCGGCGTAATTGTTATTTACGTTAGGGGACGTTAAGCGTTGTCGAATTTCAGGGAAGTACACGGAAAAGCAGCATAATTATTGTTATATAAAATCACCATATAAGTAAAATATTATAATCAATATGAAGAAAATGAGTTGTTTTACAACATAATTTGAAAATTTCAATCATCAGATACACAATCTAAATTGTTTGCTGTTATCATTGTTTCAGTGGGTGGCATTGGCATTGAAGAATTATTAATCACAAGTCAATTAATTACGGATATTACAATCGATCGCACGTGGTATGCCGCACACGTTCACGCACTAATTGATAAAGACTCTCTAATTTGAGAATTAATTGATGTGGCGATTGGTTGTTTGCGTTTGCTCTCCCAATAGGGTTGCACCCGAATTAACAGAGAGTTGAGGAACTAATTTATTTGCAATACAGGTAAATCATACACGAAGAAGAATTTTCATTTTACTTATTCAATTTCCACACAAATAATTAGTAATAGTAAATTGTTGAAATGCACTTACGGAAGTTTTTCACTTATTGTTAGACGTGATACCGTATGAAAACGATTTATTATGTACCTGTCTACTATCTAAGTCGTTATGCTAACCATGCTGCAACGAGCGACATTGAGAAACATATCATTAATGAATAATAAATATAATATAAATACATACTGATGAGTGCAGTATGTTTGCATTGGCATATGCTGGGATTCACGTTTTAAATATTATATAGAAAAATTATTTCACACATTTGTCATCGGCCTTCAACCCATACTACTCATTTTTAAGTTTAATACGTTGTTGTCCTTTTTTTGTTCATTGATGTATTAGCGATGCTCAATAAATATTTCACACTTGTAATGGCAGTGCTTCACCAGAGTCAAAAGCCAAGCCCACAAGCATGCTTATCAAATATTTCCTTATTTACCTTTTCGTAGCGTATAAGAAAATTGCTGTTGAACTTTCTGACATTATAACCTTCGCTACTATTGACTCATGTTAAGGCAATATTACTAGGCCTATTGCTAACAATTTCAAAATACAAGCGATGTGAAAATCTATTCAATTCAAGACTAGCATGTTTTCATCCGTAATCCTTGTTATTTAAATGATACTATTAAACAATTTTGCTGGGCAATCACAACATATCAAACTATTGAAAATAAATAGTAAATAAATAACTTCGTGAGAAATACGAATGATTGCAATTGGGATTACTTCTTTGCTTTTAGTATAATCAAATAATTTGTTATTTACTTACGCGGTACACTTATAACATTATTCAGCATATATTTTATTCGTAGTACTTATGATGACAGTGTAATCAATATTACGAATCGATCATGACTCTCTCAAAATTACTTTGCGTTCTCATTGTGTACGGCGTCTTTCATTGGTGACGTTTTGTCGGTACGTTAACCCTTGTAAATGATTAATTATTGCTGATTGATTCGTTAAGAAACATCCATGCTTCTCTTTTCTATACAAAAGGAATATTCTACTGTCTTTTGGAAATTTTCGTAGACTAATTTAAACTGCATCCTTAGACACTACATTTTAGTACTTAATTTTCTTTTCACATTAATTGAATCCCATACCTCTGCTAACGTTCACATTATTTGAAGTGATGATTTATAAAATATAATAATCGACGACCAATACTTAATGCATTGACCTTAATGAACAATCGTTAATTAGTTAATTGCCTGAATTATCAAGGTTCAACATGCAGCTCAGCAAACAGTAAACTTATGTCGATTATTTGCCCAAATAATTAATGACCAATAATTATGAATCAATATAAGCTGTAACGTTTAGTAATGACATCATGCGATGCACCAATCAATTAACCAAGCGTATTATTGCAGAGCATCATATTCGGCGATGAGACCGACAAGCAGGATGTTCTGCGTCAGAAGCGCGGTCTACAACTTAAATACAACTTCGATTATGTCTTCGGGGAGGACTCGACCCAGGAGGACGTTTATGATAGAACGACTAAGCATCTCATTCAGGACGTGCTTCAAGGGTGAGTCAAATCGCCTCAACCGAAATTGAATACCGAAAATATCTACACGCAAATGGCTATTCTTGTAGCTCGATTGCTAAAATTAGAATAAGTAATTTATTTATTTCTGGTGGTATCCTGATATCTTCAAGCTAATTTTAGTCGGAAAACCGCTTTACGTAAATCTCTTTTTCTTCGTCTTATCTGTTTATCTATTTACGTCAAACGCGCCGCAAATGGTTGCAATTGCAGGCAATAAGTGTATACCATAAAAATTATTATGCCGGAACGTTTATTGATCACATATTTTCTCCTTACGTATCAATTTCACGCCAAATGTAGGGTATTTAATCAATTGTTATATATTTGCTTTCTTAGGGAATTGAAGGTTTTACACTTAGTTTGGAATGTTGATGAAGGTGGATGAAGCCATGTGACATTTCTTATTCATGAAAATGTAGGAATATTATTAAGAACTTGATGAACTTTGATTGATAGGTACAATGCAACCGTATTCGCTTATGGACCAACTGGTGCCGGTAAAACCCACACCATGGTCGGCAATCCGACGCATCCGGGCATCATGGTGCGCGCTCTCAACGACTTATTCAATGCCGTTAAGGATAAACAGGATCAATACAGTGTAAGTATTTTTTACTTGTATCTATTAATTTGCTTAGGCAATGCAGGCTAATAACAAGGTGATTTCGTTGTCTCCGTTATTTGTTACGCATGGCAATTAATTGACTACCATTTGTGACTAGGTACACATATATTGTGTAGAGTGCGTGTTAAATATTTCAATGTCACACAATATGGACGGCAAATTACGCGTATGTCTGTTTACGAATATTCTTACGATTCACACCGAGTGTTTGCCACTGACGTGTACGGTATAAGAAATAATTGAAGACATTTCTACTGGCATGATGCATGCGTGAAGAAGGTAGGTCATTAAAGCGCTGATGCTGAACCGCGATAACGCAAATCGATAGCAATACCAATTGCAGTAATTGCCGAAGGGTAATACCAATCGATAGCGCATCGGCCAGAACGACGAAGTGACAATCGGCGGAGACGTTATTAAATTATTAATATGACGAATGCCGCGCGATTGCATTCAATGATTTCAATATGTCACAGGTCAGTGCACATTGCCACAAATAATAGTAAATTGTATAAAACAAAGCGTAAAATAGTGGAAGCAATACGAACACACTCGTCGTATGGTGTGGCATGGTTGGATTAATAATGTAAAAAAAAAGCTGGCACAACTACATCGCCTGCAACACGGAAACGCAATGGTGTGAATTGTTGGCACTTTCGCCGGCCCGGCCGTATCAATCGTTGTGCAAGGACTGTGCCGCGGTAACGTTAACGAACGAATTGAATCATTTATTATACATGTCGAATGACCTCCGGAAAAGTCAATGTCAGGATTACAGTGCCGCGCCATGTACATAAACATCGCGATGATTGTGTTCAAATTTCATATCATCGGACCGAATGCCATGCATGAATGCGCGCATTCAATAATCGCGCTCTAATGAGAATCAGATATACGTTTTTATTTGCGTCTATAAAGCCTAAAATAATGAAGTATACGTCATATAATCAATCGTTCAAACAATATTTTACGATGACTGATGACAAGACTTTGAAACTAACTTCCACCTTTACCCCAAACGCAGCAATGCCGAGACTAACAAGAAATTGATTTCACGCAATAAGTGCCAGAAGAAATTTGAATCACCAATAGCCAATCAATAATCTTGTGCGATCGAATGTTAAACCGCACGTAAAGTTACCGATGAAACATAAAGGACCCTATTATTCACTCAAACTGAATAACAAAACCATTGAAGTGAGCAGCACCATTAGACACGAAACTTCCTCAACAGTACAAAACAACGACCTGTGATGTTTGCGGTTTACGTTGATCTCGGCCAGGTCTACGCCCTGCCTAATCAAACCGAATATCTAGTTAAATTCCATTAAGAGTTTTAAGGGTTTATTCACCCTTTACGCATTCACATTTGTTAAGGCTAAATGGAGAATTTTGCACCGCGTCTATGATGTAATATATTTGTTAGGTACTACAATGCGCGCGGTATGTCTGCCGACGAAATGCAAAACAAGAACATTGATTTTCATATTAGGTCTCAGCCGGGGCACTCGAGAAGTCAGAAAATAGGTTGCATGCAACGTCTCGTCTACCAATTTATGTTATCCTAGCTCGACACAAACACAACACAGGTTGATCGCGAGTCTTTTTTGCAACCACCCCGACTTCAATCGTTCGCAATTGCCATATTGTTGCCAAAGTGCTATATAACTATGAATGCGAAATTGCACACGGGCGCAAATAACGCGACAGGGTTTATTTTTAGGTCACCATGTCGTATCTCGAAATCTACAATGAACAAATACGCGATTTGTTGAATCCCACCTCCGGTTATTTGGAGCTGCGCGAAGATTCAAAGGGACGCAGTATTCAGGTCGCCGGTTTGACCGAGTTATCAACGAATTCGACTAATGAGGTGGGTGTGCATCAAGCGCGCAAAACAAATCGATAGCTTAATTACTATTTTCCTGCTGCAATCCCCGGCGGTCGTCCATAGGTAATGAACCTGCTGCAGAAGGGCAACAAAGCGCGTACCGTGGAGCCGACGGCGATGAACAAAACCTCATCGCGTAGCCATGCGCTGCTCAGCGTCACCGTGCGCAATACAGTGCCGCTGGACGCCAAGGATCATCTACGCATGAAAGTCCGCCAGGGTAAGCTCTTCATGATCGATCTCGCCGGCTCGGAGCGCGCCAACAAAACGAAGAACCGCGGCAAGCGGCTGCAGGAAGGCGCGCATATCAATCGATCCCTTCTCGCGCTTGGCAACTGCATTAATGCGCTGAGCGGTGGCGCACGCTACGTGAACTATCGCGATTCGAAGTTGACGCGCTTGCTGAAGGAAGCGCTCAGCGGCAACAGCAAGACGGTGATGATCGCCCAGGTGAGCCCAGCCGCCAGCCAGAAGGACGAGTCGCGCAACACGCTCATCTATGCGGATCGCGCCAATCACATCACCAACAAGGTGGAACGCACCGTGCTCGACGTCAACTACCACGTCAATCAGTATCAGACCGTCATCACCGAGCTGCGCGACGAGATTTCAAGGCTGCGTACGAAGATGACCGAAGAGCGGCCGCGCTCGGCGGATATTCGCATGAACGCAGAGATGCGCACGGCGGAAGTGCGCAATATTCGCGAGCAGATCGTGGAGACGTTCAAGACGCAGATGAAGCTGCGCCGGAAGCTGATGGAGATCGACTCGCATCTGCTCGGCCTCGGCATGGAGGCCGAGCGCCAGCATTTGGTTATCTCGAACTGGGAGAGCCGTAATAATAAGCTGTACAAGAACACGCTGAATATGTCGCGCGCGCAAACGCAACAGTCGATCCGCCGCCGGCAACTGGGCACGGCGGACAGCTTCCGGTCTACGGGGCATGATGACGATGATGAGTTCGACGGGGAAAACGAAGGCGAGCTGGCCGTGCAGCAGGCGTGGGGCGAACTAGCCGAAATTGAGCGCGAACAGGAGCGCTGGTCTGAGCTGCGCGGCAATATCGAAGAGAAGTTGGAGGCATGCCGTCAGCGGGGTGTCGAGTTAGAGGATGTAAGTATGGACAATAGTGTTTAAGCACTATAACAGTACCGATTTTTATTTGTATCGCAGAAATTGCCAGCATTGCTCTCCTCGGACGATGAACGTGAGATTCTGGCGTTGATGTGCCGCGTGCATGAGTTGGAGGCGGATAAGATGGCTTTGCAATCGGAGCGTCTTGTGCGTCAGCATGAGCTGCGTCGTCGAGACTTGGTGATTCTGCGCTACGATCGCCAACGGCAGCTGTGCGAAGAGATCATCACGCGCCAACGACAGCTAATGGAAGGTAGTCACATTGCCACCATTATCTTCATTGATGACTGCTACATATTTATATTTTGTTTGCGACGTATAATTTAGATGGTAAATTGAAGCTGCCGGGGGATCTGCAAGAGTTGTATTTGATTTACCAGCAAGAGATCCATGCGTCCACATACGCCGACTACTCGATCTCATCGCTAATGACACCTGATAGTAAATTGCCACCGATTAGCAAGATGTAAGTTCGTAGTCAATCGACGTTATTCGTTTGCTGCTTATACTGGGAATTGATACTTACTTAGTTGTTAACCAATTTGATTAGCCAATTTACTCTATCACGATGAATGCGATGTGTGTTAGTTAGTCTTTTTTGACAAATCAAGCAATGTTATTAATTAGCTAAAATTGCAAGTTGAATAAACGTGTTCTAAACCAATACATGCAATTATCCACTTTATTCCGATGGCGCGGCAGTTGATTAATTCAACTCTAATCGAATTCATGCGCGTTCTTAATTTAATCCGAAAAAATAATTAAGCTGTTGATGGTTCAAAGAGGAATGCGTTGTCAGTTATCGAATATAAATTATTCGCGACCTGCGGTGGGGACCTGTCCGAAATTTATAAATAATTGATGATGCCGCGAGTCAGAATATCCTTTTGTGGGAGGGTGTGTGCTATGTGTGTGTGATGTATTTAATATAAGTTTATCCTCTCGCACACCATTCCTCCGCACAAACTAAATGACAAATCATCTATCGCGCCATGCGTCTGGTTTTTTGTTTGCTCTTTGCTTGCCACCCGCGCAAAACACGCGCGCGCGCACACCTGCAGATACAGCGATCCGATGTTCCGCAAAGGCACGACGGGCAGCGAGAATGGTCACTCGCCACCGTCGTCGGCGGAGAGCGACACCGACGCCCTGCCGACGCTCAACGACTCCAGCATCGATCGCGTGATGGGCCAGCCGGTGATGCGGCCCGGTGTCGGCATGCGACTACCTCCGCTGCCGCCCAGCCCGCCCATTCGGCTCGCACGCACCGGCACCTCAAGCTCCAGGTGACTCTTTCTTCCTTCCTTCCTTCCTTCCAATTTGTGTCATTTTATTACATATTGCTCGATGTTGATTATTACAGCAGCACGAGTAGTTTCAGCAATATGCGTCGCGCAATTAGCGAGAACATTCTAAACGAAGAGGAAGCTGAGTGAATGCTCACACCGCATCGTTGCAGCGCAAGGAACTGATCACCATTTTGTCAGCATTGCGTCTCAATTAATTCAAACGGGCGCTAACATACACCTAGTTACAATAGTGATTTGATTTCAGGAAATAATCATTCTCGGAATCAAAACTGGTTTTGATTCCTTTGTAGGTGCAGCCTGTTTGGAAGTACTTTGAGAAACTGTTTAAATAACAAGTTGATGTTGGAGTGCATTGTGTTTGAAAATTCTAAAACAATCCTAAACATGGGATTGGATTGCATAACTATATCAATTAGAACTGAACTATTACTAATTCAGACTAATGTAGACTCTTTCATACTTACTCGACTTATTGTTAGTTTCTTTCTCATAGAAATTTTATTTAGTAATACGATGTAAATATTTCGAAAATTGGAAGCACACCTTCCATACTAGTTTCCAGTAAGTAATATTTACTGTAAATACAAACCATGTAACCATCAATAATAAAGTGATTAAAATAAAATCAAATTTACAATGGTTTTATTCAAAATTGTTAGTAAGATAAATATTACAATTATATTAAACATTTAAATAAGTTTTAAATATGTTGGGAGTTAAGTTAGGAAAAAAGACGAAAGACAACAATACTGATTCGGTAAGGAATAGAAGAATCATAACGCTCTGAACAATTTCGAAAAGGGACACGCATTGGTTTTGAGATAATATTGAGATCATCGTTCGGGCCAAACGTTTATGCGTATAAGAAGCGTGCGATGGTCAAGAATAATACGCCGCGAGCATTTAAAGCAAATAGACGAAAGACCAATAAAAAATGTTAAAGATCAGGAATGCTGTGGGGAAGAGCAGACGCGAGCGTTTGTCGATCCACTGAGCGATCTCCTGCGGGGACATCGTCGTCCACACGCCAACCGACTCATCGTCGCTGAGCGTCGAGCGCATCGTCACCGTCACCGTGTCGCTCTGCCGCCGGCTGTCGCATGGAATGAGATCATCTTCGCTGTGCATGGTGATCGTGGGCACCGCGACACTGTGATAACTCTGCGCCACACAAACACATCCACATACAGAATAATTATGACGAAATATACGAAATTTGCCATGACATTTGCCTCGGCATCTTTCTGAATTCCGCGACGCAAAAAAAACGCTATGCATTTTGTACTCACATTCACCGTTAGATAATTGCTGTCGATCGTCGATCGATTGCTGTTGCCATAGAGGCTGGAGCACGAGTGCGATTTGTGCAGATTGCTCGCCGACAGCGAGCGCTGAAGATCGCGACGCGCCAGTTTGGGTGTGAGCGTCGACTTTAGGATATGCTTGCTGTTAACTTTCTTCAATTCGATCTGTTTTCTGCGCATAAAACAAAAACCGAATGAAAATGCATTGCAGATGCGTAACATTAACAGCGCTACGCACTTTCTGCGCCAGATAATGTTCACGAACGCGAATTCAGCCATGGACGCAAAGATAAACATCGTGCAGCCGAGGAACCAGATCTCGTTTGCTTTTATCATTGAAACTTTAGGCAAGCTCTTGCTTTGGCCGGACGCAAGCGTGATGAACGAGAGCATCGTCGATGTGCCTAGCGTGACGCGCGGGGCCGTGTTGTCCGCTTGCAGCCAGAACGTCAACCAGGAAGTACACACCAGCAGGATGGAGGGAATGAAGTAGTCCATGATGTAGAAGCCGATTTCTCGTGATACCTTGAAGTAGAAGCCGAGATCGTCGAATTTCTCCTCGAAGTCGTCGTCGCGCAGCAGGCTGGCGTTCACCAGCGATTTGTTCGTACTGTGGTTGGCCCACTTGAATTCGGTGAGATGCAGCTGCTTGGCGACCTGCACGGGTTCCGCGCCGTCCCACGAGAGGTTCAAGTAGGTCGCATTGTACGTCCCTACGCGTCAAGAGTATTGATAATTCGCGCGTCACAGAAATTTTTGGTAACAACTTACAACTGCGGAAGTGCATGTCGCATTCCTGCTCGTCGAAGGGGAACTTCTTCAGATCCATCCAGCAGTAGACGGTGGCAGTCATACGGTACGAGTATACGACGGCTCCTTTGGGGCTGATGCTCACGAGGATATCCTTACCCTCGAGACCCATAATGCTCGAGTCGCGTTCGTTGTAGATAATGACGTGCGGTATCCAGATCTTGTCGCGCAACTTCACCTCGCCGATGAGCTTCCCGCGCTTGGGCGAGATCTCCGTGTAATCCAGCCGCTTATCCTTGTATTTGTATTGCACGTGCATATGCATCTTGAACTGCAGCTGGTCGACGGCTTCGATGTGGCGGATATCAATGAGCATCGAAACGTTCAGCGCACCGTCGGTCGGCGGTTTTGCAAGCCGATCATACCGGCAACTCTGCGTGAGCTGCGTGGTGAATTCGTCTTGTGTCATATTGTCAGGATCGTCGCCAATCGTGCAGTTATCGTTCACGCGGCGCGCCGGCGGCATGGTCATCGGTGTAACAGGCAATGGCGTCGCATCGGAAACGCTTTCCGTTTCAGACAAATCTAGCACCGCTTCCGGTTCGTTCGTGGTGCGCACGGCGGCCGTTTCCGGCGTAGGGGACGCAAGACTTGCAGACGAACTACATATTCGCGATTGCAATCTGATAACCACCGTATGCACGTCGACTGATTGGCACAAACTTACCAAATTTGAATCAAGTTGAGCAAGAGCAGGCACACGACGATACGCTGCATTCTCAAGACCGCATGCAAGGGTATCCCACCAATAATCCAAGCCGGCAGAAACTTTTGCAACGGTTGCAAAGTATTCGAAGCAATTCGGCACCACGCACAACGCAACAAGTCGACGATACCGTTGGGAAGCGATTGAGTCGTACAAAACCAAATTCGCACAAAACGCCGCGAACTGCAAACCTCACCTAGCGCTTCTAGCGTTACCGAATTCGTGCAGGCATACTTCGCGGCGACGTGCGTTTTATATGCGATCGGTACGTTAATCACGGTCGTTTGTGCGTCTCGCTCTTAAGTGCGCGACAGGCGGTGGCATGTCGTCGCCGATAGCAAGTGTATCAGACGATACGCGACGGGCAGGTAAGTGCGGTAAGATTACAGCAAATTTCATTCGCATTTTGCACGCGCCCGGTCGATGATAGTTTGTTCTCGTTCTAGCCGGCCAGATAATTCCCGCATTGTTTATCGGCATTGTTCGGCGATTTCAACAACATGTACCAATATATCGCGTAATCATAATAAAGACGATGCATGTAGTGTGAATTTTTTCGACTAAAATCAAACCATTCTTTTTTATTGGCATGCTTTGCTGAAAAGCGTTTGCTGTTGTTTGTCAGCTCACAGTATAATGCATGAGATTATTTGAAATGCATAGCTTATTATCATGTGCTTATCGATTTCTTATTGAATCCATAGTAAATCCTTCCGATTGATTGCGTAGATTGAGATGTTTAGTTGCCATGTGCGTAAGTGTTCGAATTTATGCATTTATGCATAAACTATTTTCTTCAAAGGATATTATTCTATTAATAAAATGCCATAAATAGATTTATTTATCAGAAATAGAAGACAATTAACGGAAATGACTTAGTTGTACTCCAAAAATAACGTTACAGGATATAGATACTGTTCTATTAATAACAAGTAAATTACTCAATAAAAATACTCAACGTGATATCCACGTTTTTGAATATTAAAATGCATGACGCACGTGCAATCATATAGCACAAAATTCAATGCATTGCCGTGCTTAATATAAATGAATAGAAAAGCGATAAATACTGTAAAGACACGAATATTAATCAATATTCATTGTATAAAAATTCAATGCTTTACTCCATAGAAAAATATCGTCAATAAAACGATTACTTCCTTGGGCAACGCGGCGCCTCTCAAGCAATGATTAAATTCACTTTTCAAGAATTTTCCTCCGACGAGAACATTTGTTATATGTTCTTCAGCAACCCATTGACTCGTTCAATGCAATCCGTGATGTCCGCATTGCGAGACGCGACCGCCTTCGTCGCACGGCACACGGGTACGTGTATTTTATTGATTCGCTGATCTTGGGAATCTTAACCGAACGTACTTGAAATACTTTATCTGCGTCGTTCGAATGTTTGAATATTACACACATGCGCGCATGCGAACACACGTTCGGATCGCGTTGATTGTAGATTTTACCATTGCGCACGGATTTTAAATAAATTTACATTGTATTTTGTCAACGCTGTGTGTCGGTGTGTTTGTGTGTCCATTGGCTAAAGATCGGTAAGACAATAGGTAGCTGCCGTAATTTCGTACAAGGTGCGCTCTCGTTGGCGAAATGGGTAAACAATTCGTATCGGCGCCGGCGCGCAAACGCGTATTTGCGGTTCACGATAATATAACCCTCGTCGGCGTCGATTGCGCATTGCAAATAGTCGATCAGCAATAATTAACCCACATTAATGAACTAATTACCGATGTATTTGTCGTTTTTGTTTCGCTGCAAGGTGACGACCATCCGTGTGGATCACACACGCGGTTGGGCAGCGTCAATCGTGTTAAGAGATAGGTCGCCGCTATTTGTTTATACGTGTATAGTTATTTTCCAAGCGTACCTCGCCGATTTCGTCACGGCAAGCGCCAATCTAATAATACGAGTATAAATTTAGAGAAATATTGACTGAATTCATAACGCTGCAACAGTGGAGTTTATAAATAGCCGCTCGCTATGCAATTAGCGTAATACTAATTTAGTAAGGACCGTTCTTCGATTCAATTTTTTATTGTTATATGATACGCGCATTGAGTTAGGTGCTACAACAAATATTTGCGCACAAGTGGTCGGTCGGTCGCGTAATGCACGTTACGTTCATACATTAAGTAAATATTCTTTTGCGATTGTAGCAAATCTATAATGTAATTAGCTTTGGCAATCGCTGCCGAACTCAGTGAAGTGGCGAGGATAAAATACATCCATGAACCTCTGCTTCAACAATCACGATATGAGGAGGCACATATATATATATATATAATATTTACCCATGTTTTATGAATCGACGCGCAAGGATATAAAAACTGGCTGAATTGGTAGCGTTCGAATTATTTTGTTTGCAAACTGCTTAAAGTACTAGCATAAAATGTTATATTTTGCACGTTTGAAATAATAAAATATAATCTAACAACTTTACCGCCGTTTCTATTGTCATATATTATTTATCTTTTTATCATGCATGTTTTTTTTATGAACTAAACTAAAGAAATTCAAAAATCTAAACGATAATATTAAATAATTTTCATGGACGCATTAATTTTGTTAAATGTTATTAGTAATAATGAATAATTGGCTCACAGTAACTTGAAGCAATATGTAATAATAATTAATTGAAAATAATCAAGATTATAGGTATAGATAGAGCGCATGTTTCCACAAATCTAGACGGTTGTGAACTGATAAAAGTTACAACAGCATCCGATTGATAATCACCACGCGCGATTTCGTTAGTAATAAGATTTTATCCAATAGTCGGAAATATTAAAATATTCCCGGAATTTAAAATATTATTCATGTCTGGTTGCAGATTGTTGTTATTATTTTTACACGAATGAGATATATGCTTGGCTGATAAGCGGTTGGAAACAATAGTTTTCTAATCAAAATTCTCATAATCTTTATTTCGAGTATGTAGGTAGTATCAATATATCAATTTAATAATACGATGTATATGTCTAAGGCCCGCCAGACAAAAGCTGATTTTGATCTGATCGATCAGATGATTTTTTGACATTTGTAAATTGTGAAATTTATGTACAGACACAGTGTAGTTTCTCAGCATAGAAATCAGATGAAACTTGCTAGTTGATTGATTCATTCCAATGCTATGATACACAGCATTTTTCTGACATGGGGAGCGATGATCATAGGTGGTCATGGGCACGAATTGCATAGGCAGAGATATATCGCCGTCCTTAAGATGTTTGCCTCCCAACATTAAACAGGCAACTCGCTAATCATTCTCGAATTTGTAGGTTTTTCATTTTAATAAATGCGATTA
>JARJDR010001952.1:0-12599 GCA_030264135.1 Myllaena sp. GC000078
GACGGTGCTCTGCACGCTCAGTCTGAAGGATTGGAGTCACTACTTGGACTTTTTTCCAGCAAGCAAGTTTGAGATTTATGAGACTCTTTACAATATGGCTGCCTAAATTAGTTTTTACTAAGGTGGCCATTTTTTTTTAACATCCGGTATAAAATGGTATGTATTTAACGGATTTAACCTCACAATTGCATGTGGCGCGTGTGGCCGTGGTGTTGTTTTTGTGTAATTTTGGCGGATTAATGTGATCATTTGTGATTGTTCATGTAAAACGATGTCGGGGCGGGCGATTTCGATGAAAGCCAAGCACCCGAACCCACTGTTCGAGCGCTGGCTGACGGAATGGCGGGATGCGGCCACCACCGAACCGAAACGGCATTGCTTCAACATTGCGCTGAAATCCCTCAAGAAGTACCCGCTGCCGCTGGCTAACGGTCGTGAGTGCTTGTTGCTGCATGGTTTCGGGGCGTCGTTGTGCGCCAAACTCGATGCCAAACTTAAAACACACAAACAAAGTTCATCGGCAGAGAATTTACCAAATCTACCGAGTGATGATCGTGATGACAGTGCAAAAGCGCCAAAAAAGAAAGCACCCCAGCCTAAGGTCAGTGATATTATCCCTCTTGACGACGATGACGACAATGAGAACAATGCAAACGATCGAAACAAGCAAAAGACTGTTGGAAATGTAAATGGCGCAAGAAGTAAGAAACAGTATGAACCCGCATACCGGTCTGGCCCCTATGGCATCCTCTGCGGTTTATATAGTTTACACTCGGCGGGCTTGAGTAGCAAACAGGAAGTCATCGTGAATTCGCAGCCTTTCTGTGATAAATCCTATACGAAGAGCGAACCGGGAAGTTTCTACACGGCATGGTCCTCGATGAGCACGCTGATTACCAAGCACTTAGTATGCAAGGAAGGGAATCCTGGGAAGTTCAAGCTATCTGAAGAAGGCAGACCCTTGGCGCGGAAACTCTACGAAGACGCCGTGAAAGATCCAGAGAATGCGGATTATTTCTCAAATATTCCGATTGATATAGATGCGGGTGATGCAAATCACTTTGAAGACTTGTTAACCGCACCACTTTTAGCAAAAAAACGTAAAATTGTTGCTAAAGATCCACTTTCCTCATCGCCATCGACATCATCACAAACTCCCATTAAAATGTCTTCATCGACCTCGGTGACGAGTGCCACCGAAGAGGAAACTTTCTTCTTCACACCGGGCAGCTTCAAAATTCTCCTGCTGGTTGACACGGCCGAAACGTCCGGTAGCAAACCCAAACGCGATGCATACGACGAAATCATCCAAGCACTAAACACACTCTGCGTGGCATACGAAGTGCGGCATTTAAAAGTCGGCGATTACACGTGGATATGTCGGGATACTACCACGCAGCGTGAACTCATCCTGCCGTACATCGTCGAGAGGAAGCGCATGGACGATCTGGGCGCGAGCATCAAAGACGGCCGCTTCCACGAGCAGAAATTCCGCCTGGCGCAGAGCGGCATCCCTCATCGCATCTACCTGGTGGAGAGCTACGGCAACAACCAGCACTGCGGCATGCCGCTGGGGAACATCTACCAGGCGGCCACCAACACCATGCTGCAGGATGGCTTCCGGGTGCGCTTCACCGCCGACATCCGTCGCACCGTGCAGTATCTGCAGGCGATGACCAAGTTGCTGACGCGCGTCTACGCGGGCAAAACGCTGATGAGCTGCAGGAAGGAGGATCTCAAGCAACATGCTGATAATGGTAATGACGATGATGATCTGGTTGGATTGATGACCTTCAAGGAGTTTAACATGGGCGCCGCCAAGAATAAGGTAAACTCTGTGTGAATCAATGCTTTAATTGTGTGATTATTCGTAATCGTTTGGGGGGGGGACTCTTTTTGATAGGCTTTGAAGGTACGGGAGATGTTTGTGCGGCAGCTGCTTCAATTGAGCGGCGTATCCGTTGAGCGTGCATTGGCGATTGTGGAAAAGTATCCGACACCACGTGCTTTGCACAGCGCGTACAATGCGTGTGCAACGCAACGAGCTGGTGAGTTGCTGCTGGCGGATATTGAATACGGCGCTTTGCGGAAGCGCATCGGCGCTGTGATCGCAACGACCATTCACCAATTGTACACTTCGAAGCAGTATTAAACAACGAATGCTTATCGTTATTAATCCACCGACTTACATCCAATCGATTTTGATCGTCGTTGATAGCGCAGTTGAGAGAGTGACTGAGTTGTTTGTGTGCGTGCCCAAAACTTAATCTATGTGCGCGCGGTGTGCTATTGGTGATGATTAGATAACAGGTTTGATATCGCACCTCGCATTCACGTTAACTTTTCGCCAGTCCAACAACATTCGGCATATCAGCATCCACCGAGCGTGAATCAATTATTCTAATCATGGGCGTAAGTAGCTTTAAACTAGGCCAATTAGCAAACCGGCGGCGCATAATCGAGTGTGATGGACGTGCGGCAGGAGATTCCCGTACAGGTGGCGACCGCGACGAGGGTGCTCGAGTTTCGCTTCCTCGCCAAGCGGCCGGCGAGCGCGCTCTTCCAGGAGGTGTGCCGCAATCTCAGCGTGCGCGAGCTCTGGTACTTTGGCCTGTACTACTTTGACGGCACCAACACGAAGGTATGGATCGATCAGAGCGCGAAGAAGATGAGCGTGTACGCGGCGCACGCGAAGCGCCTATACTTTGGCATCAAGTTCTATCCGGAGGACGTGACGGTGGACGTCATCGAACCGGTCACCCGCAAGTACTTCTACCACGAGGTGCGCAACGACATCCTCAAGGATCGCCTCTACTGCCCGGCCGACACGTGCGTGCTGCTCGCGTCGTACGCGTGCCAGGTGAAGCACGGCGACTTCGATGAGGCGGTGGATATAACGCGCGATCGTCTGCTGCCTGATAGGTTTGTGTTACAAACAAAAACAAACAAAAAACAAGCGTTAAGAAATTTGGAGTAATCAACATTGCTTCTCTGCAGAGTAATGAATCAGCACAAGCTGACGAAGAAGGAGTTTGTGCAGACGGTGGTGAGCATGTGGCAGAAGCACGCCGGCTCGCTGGCCGACGAGGTAATGACCGAATACCTGAAGCTCACGCAGAACCTGGACATGATTGGCGTGCACTTCTTCAACATTGCCAACCAAAAGGGCACCACCCTGCTGGTGGGCATTAATCCGCTCGGCATAAACATCTACAAACCGGAGGATAAGTAAGTTCTCATCACTTCTCGTTTTCGCCTTTGTTGTGCGATGCAAAAACAAAATTGGATTTGCAATTAGAATGAATCCGACAACGACATTCCCCTGGTCCGAGATCGCCAACTTGAACTTCCGCGGCAAGCGCTTTACGATCAAGACGGCCGACAAGCACACGAAGGATGTGAACTTCTTCAGCGACGACCAGAAGCAGAACAAGCAGATTTTCAGCCTGGGCATCGCCTACCACCAGCTGTACATCCGGCGGCGGCAGCCCGACTCACTGGAGCTGAGCGAGATGAAGGCGAATGCCGACGTCACCCGAAAGATAATGGAAGCGCAGCGGTAATAATCGCCAACCAAATCTAATCATGTGCATGAATCATTGTCGATGATGATCATTTAGTGATCGCCTGCGTCGGCAGGCGATCAAAAGCGAGCAGCTGGAGGCGCGCTACCGCGACGAGCTGGCCGCCATGACCGACGAGCTGCATTCGACACGCCACCAGCTGCACGAATCGCTCTCGACCATTGAGCGCCTGCAGGCGCAGCTCGCCGAGATTGAGGCCGCCAAGCGGGCGCTCGAGGAGCAGCAGAACGAGCTGCAGCGTATGATGCAGCAGCTGGAGGAGGCGAAGCACATGGAGGAGTCGGAGCGGTTAAAGCTCGAGGCGGAGATCCACGCCAAGCAGGCAGACGTGCAGCGCATGCGCGATGAGGTGGACGACAAGGACGCCGAAACCAAGCGGCTGCAGGACGAGATGGAGGCGGCGAAGCGGCAGTTCGAAGAGTTCCAAGCGCAACAGGCACGCGCCGAGGAGGAGCGCATACGCGCCGAAGAGGAGCGCCAGCGCGTGCTTGAAGAAGCGCTCAATGCCAAAGAGGAAGTGCCCGAACTCGCCGAAATCAACCAGAAGCTAACCGATGAGTTAAAGGTAAGAAAACCATCCAAGGAACTGAGAACTAATTGCAAATTGATCAAATATCGTTTTGGTAGGCATTACAAAGTAAATTGGAGGAGACTCGCAAGGAGGAGATGGAAACCGCTGAGGACCGCATTCATCGCGAGAACATTCGCAACGATCGCGACAAGTACAAAACCCTTACGGAGATTCGACGCGGCAACACGAATCGTCGCGTGGAGATGTTCGAAAACTTTTAAGCCGCACATTCACGTATTATCTTTCTTTTTTATTATCTACATTTTATTGGTCATTAGTTAGCTATCGCGTGTTATTCCAGCTGGAGGTCGATAGAGAGCGATGAATAAACCGACCATGACAACGTACAATCGGCATGTTTAAGTTCAAATCTTATGGTTGAAAATTAAACCATAAGTTATAGTTTCAACTCTATATACATATATATTTATTAACACGTCTTCTTTGGAAATAAAAAAGCTCCATCCGACGAAAATGCATCATGATACGCATTTGCCCGGCGCGCTGCTCTATATATATATACGGGAAAAAAATGGGCACAGCACAAAACTAATACCCGCCGGACTTTGTATGTAAACGTTTGATGCATGTGTACAAGGCGTGTACGGATGTATTATTTACGCGACATGGACGACAGTAAAACAAACCATGTCTCATTCACTCGTTATTTGCACATCTCTTGCGTTCCCGTGAACGATACGATCACACCGCTGTTTGGAAATTTTAATGGCCATTGTTTTTTGTTGCTAGTTTTGCGGCCCCCTTATTTCGACACACCAACCAGCGCCGGCCGAATCACGCGATCGTGCAGCTTGTAGCCGATCTTCGACACCACGACCACGGTGCCAGCCTCCTTGCCCTCGACCTCCTGCTGGAAGAGCGCCTCGTGGAAGTTCGGATTGAACTTCTCATTCAGCGGATTCACCTGCTCGAGGCCGTGGCGCTTGAAGACGGCCTGCAGCTGCGCCTCGGTCATCACGAGGCCCTCGTACAGACTCTTCAGGTGCGGATTCTTCTCGCTGATCTCCTCCTTGGGCACGCTCTCCGTGGCGCGATTTAGCACGTCGGCGACGTCCAGCAGGTCCTTGCAGAAGCCCTGTATGCCGTACTGCTTCGCTTCGGCGATCTGCTTCGTCAGCCGGTTGCGCAGGTTCTCGCCGTCCGCCAACGCGCGCTTGTACTTATCCTGCAATGCAAAGCATGAAAAGCAGGTAAACTTTTTGAGCGATGCTTAACCCAACCTGAGCTATTGCCCGGCCATGATTGCCACCCCATCTTGCAAGGAATTTTGAAATGAATGCTTGGAAAGCAAAGAGGATCATAGTTTTGCCCTAAATGAAATTATTGCTGATGACATTTGACAGCGAGTATGGGCTTCACTCACCAATAATTCGGAATTTTTCTCTGTCAACGATGCGATATCACTGTTGAGCTTGTCGAGTTCTTCGTTCTTCGCCGAATCGACTGGTGGTGGCGGCGACGGCGGTGGTTGTTCGGGCGCCTTCTTCTCGTCCGTCGCCGTGCTGCGCCAGCGCGACGTCTGCAGTGAGGCGAGCACCGTTCGCCTAATGTAATGCGTGGTTTAGTATCATCGGCACGTTGGTGATAAGCTTTATCATACCGTCTGTGCGCTGCTGCTCGGCAGAGGTACGATTCGGTGAGCGCCTGACTGCAGCGCAGAATATTGCGCACGCCGAAGAGCGATGCCATTGTTCCGCCCTTGAGGTGGTTCTTGCACTGGCAATTTTCCCCTTTGTCACAATTCGCAAAGATTTTTGCTCCTTGCCTCGCACAACTGCGATCACTGCGATTCCGAATGATTGATAAGCTGCGCGTGTTCGGAGGTTAGATGTGACGTCATGTCACCAGGTACGTGATTTAGGGAATTCTATTTCTTTTTGCTCTGTCAAATAATTAATCATAACTTAATGAATATCTTATGAAATCACTTGAAAGTTTACCCGACGGTACAAGTACAGGTACAGTAATTGACTTCACCGAAAGTAGTGTACGAATTGTTTTGAACTTGTGTGATCATTTAAAAATGTTTGCATTTGGAAAAAGTTACTGAAACACGCGCGCCGCGCGACCTCAACGTCAATCTGCATAAACAACATCAGAGATTGAGGTTAGTTAGAGTGCCTGGCTGGTTTTCTCGCACGTGTGACTCATCTGCAATCCGCCACTAATTACCGATTAATTGCTCAAAAACGACCACCACGACCACGATGTCGGTTCTGCAACGCGTGGTGTATGTATCTCAACATTGGGCGATCGGCACACAAGCGTTACATCACCTTTCGTATTTGCAGCAAGCCGACCACACGCAAGGGCAAAAAGGTGCTCATCAAGAAGGAGCCGCAAGTGCTCGAAGGCGCCAAACGCGCACTCTTCCTCACCGGCCGCAAAGCGTCAGATACCATTCGGGCCATCCTCAAGGATTTGTACAACCTGAAGAAGCCCGACGCACACAAGCTACAGCGCAAGAATGATATCACAGTGTTTGAGAACGCCACGCCGATTGAGCAGTTCTGCAAGAAGCACGAAGCGCCGCTCTTCATCCTCGGCTCGCATAGCAAAAAACGCCCCGACAATCTGGTCTTTGGCCGCATGTTTGACTATGCACTGCTCGACATGATTGAGCTGGGCGTGGATAATTTTGATGCAATGCAAGCATTCTGTGGCAACAAAATCTCCATGGGCACCAAACCACTGCTGCTATTCAATGGCCCACACTGGGAGCAGAGTGATGACTTCAAGCAGCTCAAATCCATGTTCATTGACTTCTTTCACAGAGAGAATGTGGATAATGTTAGGTTGCAAGGCTTGGAGCATTCCATTAGTTTTACTGTTGCGCCCGATGGGAAAATTATGCTGAGGTCCTACAAGATACTGCTGAAGAAGTCTGGGTGTAGAACACCACGAATAGAATTGGAAGAAATTGGTAAGAATTACCTATGCAATTGTTTTGCTGATTACTGATACTGATAGGTTACTGATTTGTTGCAGGTCCAAGAATAGATTTCACACTCAGACGCACGAAGCTACCGACGGAGGACCTCATGAAGGATGCGTGCCGCCAGCCGAAGCAACTACGCGAGACGAAGAAGAAGAATATTGCCACCGACGGGCTGGGCACAACGCATGGTCGTGTGCATCTGGGCCGACAGGACGCGTCGAAGATACAAACGCGTAAGATGAAGGGTTTACGGAAGACCGCCAAGGAACAGAAAGCGCTCAAAAAGAAGGCGGCGTTGGTTGGCGAGACCCTTATGAATGGTGTTGTCAAACCCACTAAGCCGGTGAAGCGCCCGCTCGGGACAAAGACAGCCGTTTCATAGTCAAAACTTAGCATTAGGTAAGAATACAATACATTACTCCCGACAGGAGTATGCTAATTTTATACACTATCCGTAATTGTTAATGAATAGTGTTAGTTTCGTTGAGAGGACAGGTAGCGAGTGAGATACGGATTTATTCGCGTAGGGACGCTTCTTATAATTGTGTACATACCGTTCAGATTACGTTCTGATTTAAGAGTCCTACTTAAGCTCGCAGATTATCTTAGTCTTCCTTAGAAATTAATCTGTAAATGTTAATTAATTATCGATTAATGCAAGGAGGATTGGATATGTTTGTATAAAATTCTCAAGAAAACATCATCTTTGTCTCGCGGATTTGTGCAAAGTGAATATGAATAATTAGTTTCCTAAAGTTTCGTGAAGAGAGTTTGTTCATTATCGCGAATCTTGTGTAAGATTGTGCAATAGTGCAAAAGCGTCTGTGTTGCGATTTCCTCCATTTTCCATGTGTTAAATTACTGAAACTTTAATTATTTAAAGTGATAACGGATAGTACGTAAATTACTTTAGGTTTATACTATTTTAACCAAAAAAGTTTTGTGTTGGCGCCATAATTGCAAATGGCGCCGATTGACATCCGCACAGATCTTTCAGTCGTTGTCCGTCGTTCGTTGTGAGTCGTTGTTGCAATCTACGGAGAATCATAGCTTTGCGCGTCGCGATTTTCTATATTTAGTTGCGTTGCATCGTAGACAATTTGTCCAACTCGTTGCATATGCGAATTGTTCTTAGAAACGGTGATCGTATTGAAAGAAACATCGCAGTGCTTTTGTGTTTCTGTTGCTGCCGGCGTTTGAGGTTATAATACCAGTGCAAACGTGCAATCCAAGAAGATATGTGCGCGAATGAATTTTCTTGTGCCAAATACTCGAGTTTCCAACGATGTTTACTGCGTCTGATCTTCGAGCACTCAACGCGCTAAAGGTCAGAAACCACAGATATCACAAAAATAAAGCACAGTAATTTTATTACGTGAACGTTAACAAAAGAAAGATAATCGGAAATCGACTAAATGCAACATATAGACGGAATGCAATCTTAGTACAAACGCAAACTACGCATAATACTCTTGCGATCAATCTCCTAAAGTAGTTTATTGGTATATTATTTTATGCTGCACTTATTATCTATCCGAAAAAAAACATAATGGCACACTCAACTCTCTTCGCATAATCACACGACATTCGTAATATGTATGTACGTTGAGCACTATTCACACATCCTGCGATTCGATCGTCGTATATTGTACCTTCCTGCCGACCTTATCAATAATCGGCCCCACGCGCTTGTTGATCGCCTCACGACTCAGATACGCGTACGCCAACAACAAACTGATCAACGCGATGGACAACACCACCAGCATCACCGTCGTCGCCTGCGAAAACTTGGTCGAGCGATGCTCGCTCAGTGCCTTCACGTTCACCAAATACTTGTTCCCATACTTGCTGCTGATGCACTCCAACGAGTCGCGATTGCGTACGGTGACGTTCGTCTTCTTCATCCAGCTGAACAGCACCTTCACGGCCGCATCGCACTTGAGCGGATTGCGCCCGATATCGATCATCAACTCCATCTCGCGATTCGGCGTCACCAGCCGATCGAAATTGTCCAAATCCTTCTGCGTCAACCGCGAGATATTGTTGTGCTCCAAATCCAAGAAGCGCAACTTCTTCAGGCACTTGACGTTGAAGTTGATGGACGGAATGAAATTATCGCCCAGGTATAGATCGCGCAAACTGGGCAGGTCGCAGAACACGTTCTGATCCTTAAAGCTGCGTATCTCGTTCTGCTCCAGGTGCAGCTTGTAGAGCTTCGTTAGGCCGCTGTTCACGAAGATGTCGTGCAGGTCGTTGGCGAGCTCGTCGTTCGTGTTGTCCGCGAACGTGTTGGTCAGGTGCAGCTCCTTGAGATTGACGAAATTCGAAAACACGCGCGGATGATGGTAGTTGTCGTCTTCGGCATCGGAGATGATCAGTTCGTTGTGGTTGAGGATGAGCAGCTCCACGTTGGGCACGTGGTGGTAGGACTTGCCCTTGATGTCGCGAATGCGATTGTTGCTCATGTCGATCTTGCGCAGCTTGGTGAGGTTGTTTAGATCGCCGAAGACGTTCCATGGGAGCGTGGGTATGATGTTGCCGGTGAACACCAGCTCTTCGGTCTCGTCCGGCAGGACTTTCAGCATGTCGACGTTATTGAAGCGGCGGTCGACGCATTCGACCACGTATTTGGATTGTTGGTCGACGTACTTTTCGCCGCAGAAGCAGCCGTCGAGTAGTTTATTGCCGCAATCGTATTTCATACGGCCGGCGGTTGGTTGCAAGGATAAAAGGATGATGGCCGCGAGGACGGTGATGAAGGTGGTAATCCGAATATGATGCGTCATCTAACAATAAGCGAAAAAAAAAAACAAGGTGAATGACTTTGAATTGGTAATTTGCAATGTGTGGCACTGATTCAGTCAGTCAGCAATATTGGGTTTTACCAGTTTTACCTTATGCTTAACTGTACAGAAGTGCGTTTTGGAGGTAGGTATGTAGTACAAATATACTTACGATTGTCGCTCAAGGTTGGCCGCATTAAGTCTTAATAATTATACATTTAGCTTCGTGTCGTTTGTTGTTGGTTCTTGTTGAATTTTATTATCGGATATTTTCAAACCGGATCCGGACGGAGCGCGGTACCTTCAAATTCGTTTGTCAAATGCACTCAATGCACTTCACTTAATGTCTATCGAAACGAGTATACGAAATTCGCTTGTTTCAATGTATGTACATATTTAAATTACGATTCATAACGCACGCAGTTACCACTGGTACAAGATCATACCTTCAATACGGTAACGAATCGCAACTAGGTATGTAATATTAGACGATGTCAACGGGCGTGTGGATTACATAGGTAGTTGCACAATGCGCGAATGAAAGGATACATCCAATTAGTGTACGAGCTACGAGGGAATACCAAGCGATGGACTTGCCCGCCCGCACACACCGATGAACAATGACGCTGATGATGACTTTGCGCGAGCGCGAGAGAAAGACTAGAGGTTGCTAGAGGTGCGATGGATACAGGTGGTGTTGGATGGTGTATTACTGACTTAAGTCATGACCCCACTATCGTCGCGGTCGCGCCATGCGAGAGGTGGTGATGCGCGCTTGTGGTATGCTGCCGATGCAATGCGTGGACGTGGGTATGGCTAGCCACCGCCACCAGAGTTGACGGGGCCTGGTGCATTGTTTAGTTAGACAGAAATAATTATATTGGCTTTTATGATCGATCTAAAAATAATGTCTGAGAATTGATTTAATTTGCGTCGTGTACGTCACACCGTGGGTTATAATTTATTAATGCGAATTTAATAAGAATTGATTTGTTACGCATTTCTATGAGTCAAAGCTTTTATTTGGGAATTTTTGGGGCAAATCTAAACTTTTAAACTACTAATTGTATTTGCGAACAGCAAAACGTTTATAAAAACATCTCTTCACTGATTAATTTCAAACGCTAATCGTACTTATTGTTAGCGGAAGTAACACACTACCGTTTATACCTAATACATAATAGCGTCTGAAATTAACGAAGTGATTTGAAGAAAAGATGCGTAATAACATTACTCGTTTGATCTTTTTGTACACATCTTTAGATATCGCAAATATTAGTTATCGCTACGCAAATCACACATTACATATTGCTCGCATCCGATGAATATCATCAGTAATTCGTACTTTATCCATCGGTTTAATGATTATCGAGGTCAATCCATTCATATAGGTATTTGCCGTGGTACTCGCACTACATACACACCCAGATAATGATATCAGTCGATGGCGCCAGAGGAAGCAAAATCGATTAACAACCGACTTAATTCCAAGGTGTATCCATATCATATCACTGAAGGTTTGATGCATTTAACGCATCACATCACCGTTAAATATGCTAATGCAGTTTTTTTTATCAAGTTCGGAATATCGAAGCATAACGCATAAACAACTGTATCAATGTCGAACTTACTCAAGCGACACTTGTAAAAGCATAAAACTTAATTAATTCCGTGCACACTACCGTTTCACTTGCTCATTTGCATCGTCATGCAGAGGAAACGAGAAAAAAAAAACAATCGCTCGACACATGCATTATGCAGCAAGCAATTACTTTTGCTTGATATCATTGGTAGGTAGGTAGGTAGGTAGGAATGATAAGCGTTAATCGTGCTGCTCAAGGATAAATTTGAATTTTAAATGATTAAAGCAAACTATTTAAAGATTGGTTCAGCTATTGAATACATGGGAGCACTGCATGTATGATTTTATTGCCGCTGCCGATTCATAATCAACGCGTGTCGCGTGCGCGCTTCATTCGCCCGCGCGACCCCCGCGACTCGTCTAGCAACATTCATAGCATTCATAAAACCGGCCGGCGGCGCGCGGCGTGCCGATCTGTTCGTTCGCCGCGAGTGGCCGCGAGGGCCGCGAGTTTCCAGTGGTTTTTCACCGCGCACGCACGCACCGCTCGCCGCTCCAGTGTTTGCATTTGCGACTCGCTGCCGCGCCGCGCCGCGCCGTTTTCATCCACGGCGACCGCGACAATAACAACAATAACAACAAGAGGTGTTTGGTAGGAGGATACAGCGTGCGCGTGCTCGGTGAATGTTCGGCAAAAGAGCAGTGCGCGAAACAATTTGCTTGCGATCACCACGTGGACGTTGAAAGTGAAATCGTTTGGCGGTGCATTATTCAGCCCAGCACGTGCTTAAATGATTGTGAAGTGAGGCATTGAACGCGAGGGGTTGTGGTGACGACCATAAAGCGTGCAAAATTATTGATGAGCACGATGTGACGACAACGAGACGGTGTGACGATGACGTCGACGTTCGACGTTAAAGTCGAAGCGGCACCCTACGCGAGGATAATTAATAATTCGGTCGTGTGGTGTTTCTTCTGCTGATGGGAATACGTTAATTGCCAACCCACCACCTAAGCAACTAGGAGCAGGCGGTTAAAGTGTTGTAAGAAGAAAACACTTATTTTTCACACTACCTAGTTGTAATTATTAAATGGAAACGCATTAGCATACGAATGCGAA
>JARJDR010001963.1:0-25374 GCA_030264135.1 Myllaena sp. GC000078
AAAAATCATACGATACCGTTGGCGATCGCATCGAGTATTTTAGTAAACCGTCCATACAGATTGCTTACTCGTTCACAAATGACATGACTTTGCAACGCGTACATGTTGAAGTAATAGTTGTGGTTTACAGAAGCAGTACCTCGCTCTTCCTCCTCCGCCTTGGTCTCATCTTCTGGATCTGCAGCCGCCGAGTCGGGTCCGGAATCTATGCGACTCGTTGCATCCTCCCCGGCATCAACCCCATATGCACCTATCGGCGTAAAATCTGCGGTACTCTGCTCGCCAACGAAGGGCAGTAATCCCCCGTAGTACGTCGTCTTGATTGGTAAATGCGACACGTTCGCCAGCGAATTCGGCGCGATCGTGTTCGCATTGAATTTCGTCGTTGTGAATTCTCTCTGCGCGTTTATATGGTGCGTAATTTGTTGCCCTGCAAAAAAAGATGCATAAATAAATGCTAATTATTTGGATACCATGCAAATGCGTGAGGCCAGCGAATGATTATTGAAAAACACGACAAACCAAACGACCTTGGCAAATACTGCTGACTCACAAACTGCATAGATATTTTGCGTTGCGTCAAAACTTACGTTTATCTAGGGGCTCAGTCTCTTTGGAACTCTCATCCACCGTGCTGGGTTCGATGTTGACGAAGCCGTCGCGCGGCAGATAGCCGAGTATGCTGACGATGTCGTCGAGAATCTCCTGCTTCATGCGCTTCTCGCGCGCGTAGCTGTCTTCGATGTTGTAGTCCTTGCCGGGATTCCGCACGATTTCGACGCGCAGAATGCCGTCGCGCGGCCACGTGTCCTTCACGTGCTCCAGACACGTGGTGGGCGCACGCGAGAACGCCACGTGCATATACACGAGCACGAAGAACGCGCCGAGCGCCTTCATCAAGATGATGAACTCGAAGAGGCGGCGCACCGGCTTCGGAAAGGTGCGCGCGTACGCCAGCGACGCCTTGTAGAAGAGCGTGTGGAAGAGCTGGTCGCGCACATTGAACAGCGGATTCTGGTTGTTGTTGTTGCGCAAGCGATTCGCGTTCATGATGGGCTGCTGCTGCTGGGGCTGCGGCTGTTGCTGAGGCTGCGGTTGCGACGGTGCCGAGGCGGTGGCAACACCACCAGCATGGTGGTCGTTCTCCAGGTTGTGCTCCGATGGCGGGCCTCCAGAAGAACTGTGCGATGCCGACATCGTTCACCATAAAACCTGTTGCGTCCGCATCTGCAAAAACATTGAACTGTCACTGAGGAGGATGACTCCAACACCGTCGGTTGTTTGTCTGATCGGAGGGTGATAAAAGTAACTCGAAACTTTCGCGCGTTATCGGTCCTCAACCAACGGGCTTCTTGTTTAATCAGCTAGTCGTATATAAACAGTGTAAAATACAAACATAGTAAACAAATGACCGCGTTGAACGTCGTGCCGATTTGATTTTCAACAACAATTATCACGTCTAGACATAACCAAAATTCATTTTGTTTTCGTTGCATTTGCAGGCTCGCGCTGTTTGTTTTGCAGGCCAACAAATGCACAATCGAATGGAGGAATTGTAAATGCTACATGACGCCTGGTTACGTAAAGATGAAAGTGTCCGTTGCTTCCTTCTCGCGGCGAACTTTCTTTTCACCTACATAATCACCGCATACGCTCTCGACATTCGGTCGTGGACGCCGTGGACGTTAGAGTTAGACGCGCACCGACCGTCCACCGCATGAAACCACCTCCTTGTGGTCCTCTAGGTGGTCGCCACTTAGCTATTTATATTTTATTCACAAATTGCGTTATCGATTTCCAATTAATATGCGATAGTCATCAAGTGCACGCCTCGCCGAATGTTAGCGGTGAGCACGCACAAATGTTACGCCCGCGCGCATGTAGTCACTGACCGAAATTTAATTGCGATCACGCCAGCGGTTCTTTTTTTGCCACAACGATCAACACAATGAATCCAAACCGCGCAAACTAATTGATGATACCTTACCTCGTTGTCACCTGCGGACTCGGCGCTGACTCGGACGAATATCCCGCTTTGACACGTTCAGCAGTTTGCGCGACCAATTTCTGGGCCACTCATTAGCGCAAGCCGCGCGTCACAATCGTTCGGACGCGAAAGGTTTTAAAGTTTCGGTAAAATTCTCTCGGAATACTCGCGCAAATTGCTTAGCAACACTCTTTCGCAGCACAGAACGAATTTGTATGTCAAAAACGTCAGTGCGTGCACGATGAACATATGCTCTCCGCGCTTGCGCACTACTGCTGTAATTATTTTCAAATTACATTCTAATTCAATTTATCTATCAATACATATAAATTATCATTAGTATTTCTCATTTTGAGAGAAGGAACATAAATATTTGATGGCATATGTAGTAATTTATTGTTATTTTTCAATGTAATGTGAAGTAGATGGCGCCACGAATCAACATTTCTTAGCGCTAAATTTAAAAGTTTAGAAGTTTTCAAACACAAAACTCGTTTACGCAAAGCAGTCTTAATTAGGCGCCACGACACTACTCTGAAATTCTTTTATATCACCCATGAACATTTTGCAGGATAAAAATTTGTGTTAAAAAGGTGCAATGTTTAAATATTTACATTTATATTTAAATAATATAAATATCTTACACTCGGATTACACAACTACGGCCTAGTAGAATCCATCGACACAGCGCCAACAGAAACTAGCTACAAAAAACACATTCATATCGTTCAAATACCTATGTTCAGCTAAGTTGAACAAAAAGAGAGAAGTCGTATTGATTAATCATTTAGGAGCGTAAAACTCTTTCTTCATTTTGTGTTTAAGTCGTTATTCAATATACAATTTATACAAGTCTTCATCGTCTGGCTGAGCAAACATAAATGCAAACAAACGAAATGAAAAACGAATTAATTTCTCGCTTTACTCGCGGCGCTTTATTTTGTATTCGATAATTTGTGTATAAATATTAACTACGATTTATCAATCAATCAATCAGTATCTCTCTCATCCGCATTTTTCTCGTGGCTTGGAATGATTACGTTCATTCGTTTAAAACTTAAGCACATTGGACGTCATAACACGTAATTAATAAATAAGACAATTAAGCCGAACGCCGCATCATTTATACACCACGTGTTTTCATCGTGTACAAGCGACGCAATCAGATTAAAATTACAAGTAATAAATAATTATATCGAACAATCGTAAAAAATACTAATATCAAAAATATAAACACAAGTCATGACCGAAAGGTTCTCGTTTGTTCATTGTCAAGAGAAAACATTTCTTCTTTGTTCAAGTCTATCTATTATAAATATGTACCTCCGTCTTTTTTTTTTCTTCAATATTTTCTTTTCATCAATTTTCTTTGCTGCATTGTTAAAAAAGAATTCAGTGTTAAGTCATGCACGTTTCAGCTTCACCAAGTTTCGATGCAACATATTAATTTTCTATGAGAGAGTAAACGCACACACCGCCGACCGCATTATCAAACTTGGTATACGCTTAATTTAAACAAGTCCTTTGATTATCACACAGTTCAAAATACTCTGGTATCAAATGTAAATCCACACCACGCGACCGGAACCCTGCGCAATAATCGCATCTGCTATCGGTGGACGGCGAGCCCTTAGTCGCCGGCGTAGGAGTCGGGTGGACGAGCACGCCGCTTTGCGAAGAGCAGACCTCAACTGTGAGATAGGCACAATTCATTCCAGCGCGCCTCGAAGAACTGCCGCATGCAGTGGCCGGCTTTGCCCACGGGACTGTCGTCCTCGTTGAATGTCTCGCAATTGTTAAAGATTTGACGCACGTCGGCACAGAATTCATCCCGTGACTTATACCTATGAAATGAATTGCACGTTTCACTAATCGCTCCCGGCGTTATTCAATTTTGGGATAACTTACGCCAAATCAATTAATCGCCGTTTGATCGTACTCAAATCCATGGGACTCTTGATGATCTTCTTGTACGTGGGAAACTGCTTTGTGTTGACGGGCAGCAGAAAGGGCCATGCATCATCGTGACACTCGAGATCGTCGAGGACGGCCTTGCAAGGCGCCAGCTCTTTGGCGAGCCGCTTGGTCACCTTGTCTTTGCGCAAATTGTTGCCGCCATGCGACGTGGGCGTTGTTGGCGGCTCCACCACCTGCGGTGGCGGCGGCGGTGGTGGTGGAGGCGACGGCAGCATTGCCACCGGCGCAACGATGGGCGTACTAGTGGCGGCGGCCACCACCGTCGGCGGTGAGCACGCCGCATTCGCAATGTTCGCGGCGGCGGCAGCAGTCGTCGCATCACCGCCGCTCTGATTCGCGACCAGCGAGTGATTGAGCGCGCTCAATTGCGCGCAACTCTCTTCGTTGGTCGTCGCCGAGCCGTGCGACACCGCTGGACTAAAGAGATAGAGAGAGGAGGGCAAGCACACACTTATAGATATGCAGGCCGGATGGTTTTTTTGTTGTGGATGATGGAGATTTTGTGTGTGTGGATCGGAATTCTAAGAGCTTCGGCTAGTACCTGAGCGGTGGATGCTCGCCGATCGCCGACTGATCGCACTCCCGGTGTGCGCCCGGCGTGCTTGGCGTCGACGTGGACGTCGCCGTCGGCGTGTTCGTCGGCGTCGTTGCGCACGTATTGTTGGCGGATGTCGGCGTGCTAGGCGGCTTCGGTTTCTTTACGGCCTTTTTCTGGGGTTTCTTTGAAATGCAATTGCTGCAGTACCACTTGCCGCGCGGCGCCTTGTTCATTGGCGGATTGTGGCAGTCGGTATGGTATGCACGCGGGCAAATCTCGCACGTTATCAAGCGCGTGTTCGTGGCGGCCTGTTTCTTGCCGCACACGATACAGTTCTTTTCACCCGTCGCCTTATTCATGCACTCATGACAATACCTATACAAAAGATCTCATTAATAAATGATGAATTCCACAACTGAACAAGAGTTTACCAGTCGCCATCGGGGATGGTATCCAATTTTGGTTTGAAACAATACGTATGATAGCCCTTGTCGCAGCTGTCGCACAGCAGCAACTTGTCCTCGTTGTCGCCGCTATTGCAAAACTGACAATTCTGTAATGCACAATAAATGTGTTCGTATTCGAGCGCAGAGTTCGTGATACATGCGTGATACTAGATGAATCAGACTAAGTGCACAATATTAATCTTGCAATACACGCCATACTGATGTAAAAAGGGTGGAATTAATTGGTTAAAATAGTAGAACATCGATTAACAATTAGCATGCCAAATTATAAACATTGCCCTTTCGTTTCACAAAGTGTGGGTACGGTGGTGGTGAACCAAAAACCTTAATAAATCAGCAGTGCGATTGCCGTGATCATTCATTAGTAAAATGAAATAAAATGAAGTGGAGAAAAATATCGTGCAAAAAGTTGCTCATGTACAATGGCGCAGTCATCACATTTTTTTTAACAATTTAGCTAAATTGTTCATCATAAGAAGTTATTGACTGCCAAAAAAAAAACGGTTCAGGATGCAATGCGCCATTGTTCTGTGTTAAAACGAAATAAAAGAAGCACAAGCCACCCACACTCAGCTTGCTGTTATATTTTCGGGCTCTCTGTTTATTAAAGACAAGAGAGGGGCTCACAGCTTTCATGATACTCTTGTCCCAAGCGATGGACGCCTCCAGCGTGTACAGACACATCGCAAGCTGCGCCGATGTTTGCGAGCGATTCACTGCGTCCCGCCACACGGCGAGCCCTTTGGGAATCTCGTCGGGCGCCGGAATAGGCTGCTGTGGGACGGGAGTTCCGCTAGCTTCCTGTGCTATCGCTGCTAAATTCGGATCACCGGTGCTGCACAACAAAATTATTTATTTTAACTCGAGTTGACAGAAATAAAAGCGAAGTCTTACTTGACACCCAATGGAGGCTTTAAATAGCGTCGCTCTATGGCAGATTCTAGACTGGCAAGTCTTTCCTTCGCCATTGGAACTACTTGACCCTCCTCAACATCAGAACTATCGCGTGTCGGCACCCTCCATCCCTTTTGCTGCATACTGGCATTGGCGACTTTGTCTTCCAAAGCTTCCACCTTTTAAAAATATGTTATTTTGAGCCTTAATTATTGAATTACAAATTTACCTGTTCCAATAGGAATACGTCAACCCTTTGTGCCATAATATGACTCCAGGACCCGGGCAGATCCGGAAATGGCGCTCCCGTTTCAGACAGATGGGATTCAAAAGCTTCATCGCGCGTCAACTCGGTGGCGTCGAGATTCCCCTCTTCGATAATCAGTTTTCCGGGCTGCTCGTACATCATCTGCATCAAGGACAAAATGGTGCGCTTCAACTCCTTTTCGCGTGCACCACGTGTATGCATATGGTCCAGAGCCGTGTGCAGCTGCTCCGCCTCGAGGATGCGCCACCAGCCGTAACGCATATTCTGTGCCACCACCTTCCTCTCGAGTGGCTTGGGCATACCGTACTTCTTCACGTATTCTAACTGCGCTGCCTCCTCGGGTGTGATCTGCAGCGGTGCCGGGCTATCACAGCTATTGATGCAGTACGACGAATTGGAGTTCGGCGGTGGGAAGATCGGTATCTTCAGTTCGGTGATGTTATCGCGCGTGCATGCCCCAACGCCGGTGTCCCACCGATTGCCCGACGTCATGTGAATGCCCTCGCAGCTCAAACCCTCCTTGTTCAGTATGCTGAACCACTTGTGCTCCACCTCCAAAGGCTTCTCCTCGTCGGAGGTCTCAGTCTTAATTTCGGGCGTCGCCACCTCCATCTTAAGATCGCCAAGCAGCTCTTGCTTTACTTGTTCCTCCTTCACGATTGGCGCAGTCGACTCCTCCAATTTAACGATCGTCTCGCCATCCTTAGCGTTCTCGCGCTCCATGCACTCTCCCAACTTCTCAAAGAGGTTGAACTTTTTACCGTCGACGCAACCATCAGTCCTTTCCTGCTTAATAGCCGGCAGAATGCAGTTATCCATCTCCAGTTTGTTCTCCTTTTCATTCTCCTTATTCTCTTTGCTGGCTTCCTCTTCTTCCTGCTCCGATTTCTCGATATTCTGCACCATCTTATCAACATTCTTTCGCAACTCGTCAAGATCGTGCTCACGCTTGTCCAAAATCTCACCGTTTTCCATCTTCTTCGGCGGGGTCTTAGGCCGTTCGTTTGCATTATTATCAGTCTCCTTGATTTCAATTTCCACACGCTTCGACAGCATCTCATCGAGTTTCTCCTGTTTCTCCACGATGGCACTCACTTCATTGTCCGCCTCTAGATCATTAGTAGTATCCACCTCCTTCATTACGCGCTCCAATTCGTTGACGGTTTTAATTCCCAATTCGGCCTCCTTTTTATCGTCCTCCATTATCTCTTCGAGAATTTCCGGTTCTGCCGACTCAACCGCCTCCACGAAAATGCCGCCCGCTTTAGGCAGAGTCCAATAGCGACGCCAGAAACGATCCTGGCCGAAACAAGTCGCCCTGAGTTGATGCGAAGTACTGTTTATGAGTTGCAGCTGCGATTCGCAGTTCTTCAGAGTCTTGTCCAATTTCTTGCTCAGTTCCTCTGCCGAAAGTTTACCGTCCTCCTCTTCTTCCGGTTGCGTGCATAAACTTTCATTTTCACTCATCTCATTCTCTTCATCCTCCATAATTTCATCTTTAGTAATAGTAATAGGAGGCAGGTCGGTTGGAGGAGCGCATTCGGTATCTGCGGCAGTTGTTACGGAAGTTGTGGTACCTTCAGCATTGACAATGCCCTCCGGTTTAACCAATACAGCCTTCTCGATTGCTTCGGCCCGCAACTTACGACTATGCAGCATGCGCAATTTGCGGACCTTCGCATCGATCAACCACTTATCTTTGCGCGCCTGGCCCACCGTTTCCAGCGATGTTTCGATCTGCCGGAGCACAGCCTTGTTCTGCAGCAACTCATTGCAGATGAAAGCCAGGATTGCCGCCTTATCGGTGGGATTCAGCGCCAGGAATGGTTTGTCCTTTAGCATGTCAGACATCTTCCATGTGGGATTATCATGCAGCTGCTCGTAGTAGTGCGCGTTCTTGCCCACTACCGTCTGCTGCATCTCGCAATTATTCTGATGATGATCGGCAACGCGTTTTTCGCGATCGCGTTCAAACGTCACGCCGCACAGCGCTTTTACCTCACCGGTGGCATTCGCATAGAGATAAATACGTAGAATCTCGGAGAGATTCGTGTGCGTGATGTCCGCCTGCCGCAAACTTTGCCCAAGAATGGTGGTGTGCCGCGCGGGATTCGGAATGCCCGGGTCTTCAATGGCGCATACAATAAGGTGGGTCATCACCGAAAGCAGCTCTTCTTCGGCCTCACCGGAGGCGTCCGTGTTGAGGAGCGCCGCCTGCAGGTTGTCGAGGGTGGGCAGCGACTCCATATCAAAGCCCAGCGTCTCGCCAAAGTTATGCAGGAACTCAAAGACCATCAGCGTGTCACCAAACGCTTTGCCGGAAAGCTTCAGCCCCTCGATGCGTGGGTAGTCAGGCAGCGCAACCTGGTCCAGCTCGAGGTCCTCGCACGGTTTGCGCAGCTCGCCCAGGATCTCCAGTTCCACGCGGCGTTGCTCCATCTTCTTCTCCTTGTTCGCCTGCTTCTCGGCGAGTGCCTGCTGCTTCCGCCGCTCGCGTTCCTCCAACTTGCGACGACTTTCGAGATTCTTGATCAACGCCATATGCTGCCGCCGACGTTCGCGCTCCTATAACGAAAGCAAAGAAAATCGCGCATGAAGCAACGGGTGCATCTATTGAAAGCTGTATGTCGATCGCTGAATGAAAGCAGTTAAGTATAGTAAATCGCTCGCACATGCACAGCAAAACTCCCACGCAAAAAATCCAAACTCGTTGTATGTGTGTATATGTGTGTTGCAAAACTGGTGGAGATAAAAAAAACTTAGCCCAACACCGCATCACCCTCAAATAAATAAGGCAAGGTGTTAGCAAAACAAAAAACAACGCGGCCAAAATCAAAACGTGTCTCGTTCGATAATCAAGAAAATCAACATCGACGGTATGAGATGATTTGGATTTTAATTTCGTAACGGTTTTTGGGGAAATGTAGCAGAAATAGATGCACAATAGTTAGGGGGGCCGGGCGAGAAGGGTGGTTATCAGTGAGCGTGCATTATTAATGATGGGTTTGTCTCATTATAATGTGTGAGCCATACCAGTTCGACAGTGTAGAGCAACTCTCGCTGTTTACTGATTTCCTGTATGTACATCTATGGGAGAAAAACAGTATAACAGAGTAATGTACACAAGCATCACACACGGCAAACAACAATAGTTTCTGGTTTTTTTTTTTCAAACGCTCATCCCACCGAGTCGTCTCTCACACAATCTACTTTCGTATCAAACTTGCTAAACTATGATATCAACCATTCACAACGAAATCGCAAACCAACCAAATCGAATCATATTCTGCTGCACTGCCGCACTGTTTTCTTTTCTGATTTTGCTGTTCTTGATTTTTACTATTATATGGTGGTTAAGAGAAAATTTCTGGTTAGTACCGGAATTTTGCAACGAACGAAAGTCAATTAACATAATCGTGGTAGAACGGAAATAACAGAATATAATTTCGGTGAAAGACAATGATTAATCGTAAACCGACTAGTAACATGACCAAATGAACCAATCCAATGCGCATATAACAAACAAATGATCAAGCAATCTATGATGATAAAATATGGGAGAAAATTGTGAGTCAACTACCAGTAAAACTCAAACGTTCATACGTGTTTTGTGTGAGGCAAGACTCCCAACAAACGCCATAGACGTTCGAGGCATTAATTACCTGTTCTTTTAGCAATGCAGCCTGTTGGCGTTTCATTTCGCGTTCCTAGAACACGAAAATATGCCGAATATTCAATCACACTCCTTGTTGCTCATCTCGCAACCCTATGAGTCATGAGATAATTGTATTACCTGTTGTTTGCGCTGTTGCTCCTCCTGTTTCAACTTCTCCTGTTCCTCCTGCCGCTTTCGTTTAGCCTGGACAACAAGGAATAGCATAAAACATATAGTAAAGCGTTGATTTGAAATAGAGTTATACCAAATTGATAACGGGCCAACTGCCCAATAGATACTTTTCAAATAAGTACAACAAAAATAAATGATTAAAACATGCGCTCGAAGCGTTATTCCTTCAGTATAATCAAACGCACATAAATAATAATGATGATTGCATATTAATTTACGGTCGACAAATTAGAACAACACATGCAATACGTGATAACATGATAATCATGGAAATGCGATGAAATCAAACTTATGATCAAACACTACAGATTGCTCTCGACGACGTTAATGCGATGAATGTAGCACTCTATAAATAAGAGAGAGGATTGCAGCAGGGGGTAATAAACTAATCAATCGCACACAAAAACGCAACGACACAATCGAAGTGATTTTGCAGTAACAGTGCGGCCTGTGGCAATTGTTTCTCGTTTTGATTCTGGCGATAAGCAACAACAACAACAACAACATTAACGTTAGTTAGTAGGTTTTAACAAAACCTGACACCCCATCCATCATCCATGTGGTTGCTCAATTAAGTTTGGCGTTGTTGGAGAGATTATTTGCGTTTACAAGTAGTAGTTATTATTATCAAGAGATAGGTTGGGGGCGAGCGGAGTGGATGTAGATTAATCCAATTGGTAAATTGGTAAATAAATGTGTTTGTATATGAAGGTAAAAATGGCTCCCTACCGCATGAACGTTATCAGACACGGCGATTTCCGAGGAGGAAGATGTCTTTGTGAATTTGTCAAAATAATTAGTGGGGCTGTCTCGGCCGGCGCCGCAATATTCGGAACCGTACGCCGTGATAATATTGTCACGGTTCTTCCATATCGTGGCGACCGTCGAGCTCGCCAGGCCGAGCTCGCGCGACACGTCCGATTTCGATTTGCCGCCCTCGATTTCGGATATTATCTGTACTTTCTGTTCTAACGTGAACGCTAGTCGCTTGCGGCCCTAGCACAACAACAATAATCAAACACTCTGCGGCTACAGCAGCACCCACCACAGCAAACAACACTCTCGCTCTTCTGCTCTCCGCCTGGCTTCAACATCCTCATCATCAACATTGCTTCGCATCGTCGCATATTCGGCAAGCACACGGCACAACAACACAACATCAACAACAAGAACAATGATAATAAAAAATTATTCAAATCAAAATACAATTGAATGAGATAAATGGTCAAAAGTTCTACGAATAAAGAAGAAGGAAAATGTTAAGAGATCGTATTAAGTACCTCGAGTAACTGCTGAGTGCGTGCCTCTTTGTCCCGCCGGGCTGCCTCCTGCCGCTCGGATCGCTCCAGTTCACGCTGCAGACGTGCCTGCTCACGATCCATTCGCGCTGCCGCGCGTGCCGCTTGCTGTCTTCGCGCCACTTCGATGCGCTGCTCCACTGGCAAACTCGTTCGCATGGCCACTTTCAATTCCTCTAATCTGTACAAGCGCCATCAAATAATTAATACTTGCCACATTTATTTTAATGTAGGTACAAGATACATACCGTTTGGATACATCGTCCTCGGACATCCGTATGAACTCGCCATCCCCGCCAAACTCAGGCGGCATGGCTTGCAGGTAATCGCCAAGAATCACTCGACAGCTGAAGGTAAAGTTCTCCTTCGTCAGCTCGTTCGACTTCTGATACTCGAGATACTGACTGACGTCCGACATCTGCTTGAATTTGTTACTAGAATCGGGTGCCGCATACGTCACATCACCCTTTATGCCGCCATTCTTAGTTATGCCGCGAATTATAGTCTCGCGCTTCCATCCTGATCAAAACAAACCCCCTTCAGTTAATAAACTACAGAGTAGAAAAGCCTTCCATATTACCTTTCTCGAGTGGCACTCGCAACATGCGCTCATCGTACTGCTTTTGCTTTTTAGCAGCCGCCATCTCCGCTTCCAGCTCCGAATCGGTTTGATTCGAATCGGTAAGATTATCGGAGTCTGTTGACGCATCGACCGTGCTCGAATCGCTCAAGGTACCGCGAAATTTCTCCTGCAAAAACTTATTCAGCGTCTTTTCGTCGCCGCCCACCTCTGCAATGTATTGCTGCGCAGCCAATATGTTTGACTTCAGAAACGACATTTGTTGCGACATGGACGCGTTCGGATCGAGAATCGGCATCGGTTTAATTCCTAACGATTGACCAAAGAATACACGTTTCAGCACTCACCTAAGTAGTGCAATGCATTCGTACTACATACCTAGTGCACGACTTTGCGCGAGCAGCGACGCAACCGTGTTCTTCTTCGGTTTGCTAACGCCGCGGCCAAGATTACGCGGCCGCGCGTCTTTGTGATTCGCGGGTGGTGCCGGCAGCGCGCTGATAGTGGTGCCGCCGGCGGTGGTCATCGACGGCGATGATGAAGGCGTCGAACCGCTGGTGGCGGCGTGATTCAGATAGTCCATTTCGGAGCGACTCGACGGACGCGGCGTGTCGGCACTGGCAAATAACTGCACCAGCGACGCACTGGGCGCACCCGGTGGCAGTGATGGCTGCAGGACTTTGCGCGGCTTTGGACCCGGTTTCCGACGTGCTGCATGAACAAAGGAACACTGTTAGTTACAACATTTGGTCGGATGGCATACGATGACATACAGATGCGGTCCAGTCCGATGCTCGCAGACATGTTGCTCAGCGAATGCAGCGAGGATGAGGTGCTGTTGTGATTGACCGCCGACGGCTTCAATGAGAGATTCAGTGGCGCGTCGCCGTCGCTCGCATAGTGAACCATTTGTTCGTTCCTATCATTTCCTACAACGTCGATTTTCGCCCCGCAAACATTGTACCTGCCAACCGCCGCCGACGATATCGTCGGGCTGCCGTTCGTCGCCGGCAGCTTGATCACTTCTACCCTGTCGTTGACGCCCGAATTGGGCGTCGAGCTATTATGGTCTGATCCAGTTGAATCCTGAGGAAATATGAATCGTTAATTTGGGTCAGATCAAAATTGGCACAAAACACACCAGTCTTGATCGTTTGGTGCTGCCGCTACCGCTGCTACTGCGGGGCTCGATAAGCATCCCGGTGCTGGAGTGCGTCGTCGCCGGATGAACGCTAACGCGCGGCGGGTCCAGCGAGATCGTCTTCTTGCGGCCCCTGTTCGTGGTGCCAGGGATTTTCGGACCGCACAGCGAGAGCGTGTATTTAATGATTTCAGTGTCGGGTGGAAGACGCACACCACCGAGAATAGAATTAGGATCACTATAAAATACAGAAAATGCGAAGAAACAAAATCAAAAATTGTACAGAGAATAACGTAAGACCCGGCGGGACGAAAGGAAAATTTGTGAGTATTCGGATGCGCACACACACACACGGACCGGACGAGTGATGGAACGAACGAAGAAGAGAACAATATCATGTAAATTAGTGCAATGATTCGTTATGGTTTTTGTTTTAAATACGTTATGCCCTTTTTCTAGTGCTGCACAACAAGATGCGTAACTTACCCATTGCCCTCTAATGCAGCACTAATGCAAATGCAAAATCATAACGATGGTTAGTCAAAATTTACGATTCAAATAGAACGTCACGAACAAAAGTTACACCAAAGCCAGAGGCAGAGAGAGAAAGAGTAGTCGAGAGGAGACGGAACGAATAAAGAATGAAATCGAAATGTTTCCAAAACCAAAAAACAAAATTGACAAACCTTAAAATACTGGGCGGTAAACTGGGCGATGTGGCACTTAAGCTTTGCGTCGTCGACGTGCTCGTCGCATGATGCTGCTGATGAAGGTGATGCGAAGCCGAATGCAGATGATGCAGGTGGTTGCGCTCGGCATCCATCATGTCGGCGTTGCTGACCAAGCTCAGCGGACTAGTGAAGATGCTGGACGACGCCGACGAAGCCGGCGGCATCGACGGCGGCGGCAGCGAGGCGAGGGAATTCAGCGCATGGTTCGACGACGCATTGTTCTTCGCCGCGCGCCCCTCGCCCTTCGACCGCGTCCGCTGATGGCCGGTGCTGTTGCCGACGTGATTCGACATCTTCGCCGGCTGGATGGTGAGCCCCGACGCCGTCGAGTACTTGCCACCCTTGCTGTTCTTTCCTCCGCCGCCGCCCTCATGCTTCGCATTGTTGGCGTGCGCATTCTTCTCCTTGGCGTTCTTCGGCAGTGACTTGGACTTGGAGGACTTGTTGCCGTGCACAGCTGCACCACCACCGCCGCCACCGCCACCCCCAGCGCCGCCACCGCCAAGCGACGGCAGCCCGAGGGCGGCGTACGGATCAGCCGGACTGCCCAGGCCGGGGAAGTTCAGGCCGGATGCCTGCAGTCGGGCGAGGTAATCTTGCGTCGCCAGCTGCGACGCCATTGACCACCAGGCAGCACCTACGCCACAATTCGAATTACATTGCCGCACAAACCCACCACTCCCACGCAAGATGCGGCGAGCAGAAATTGGCGGGAAAAAAAATCACACGACAATGCGTGCCGTTATCAGCCCGAATGTTGGCGGATCGAACATGTATCGCTGCGCTGCATTACGTAACGTAGCGCAGACCAAAAGGGGTGGTAATTAGTGGAATGATGCTCGCCCCCATGCCGCTGCCACCACCACCACCGCGCGCGCGCTCATCAATAAACAGGCGCGAGAGCACTGCCGGCCGAACGCAGGATAACTGCGATCAGCCTGGGTACAGCCAGGGCGCGGGGGTGCGCATCGCATTCATATAGGCGCCCGCACGGGGGCGGCGGCGGCGGCAGTGTGCCCTCTGCGAGAATGGAGGGGTAGCGGTACGCGAATTGAGGTTAGATCGACGCGGTGGCGGAGGCGGCAATTTGCGAATACAATAACTGAGACCCAACAACAAATTACGATGTGCGCACCCCCAATCCCACCCACTCGCTATGGACACACTCACACACGCCCTCGCATACACGTGGACAAAGCGGCATGTCAATCATAATGCATCGTCCCCCGCCGGCCATGTAATTAATATTAATCCCATAATGATCTACGCGCGCGCGTTTTCTATGAGTTATATGCCCCCCTACGCCGATGTCCTTTGTGCCTCTGCTCGGCCTGTGTTGCCTGTGCTTCGACCCGCCAGGATGTGAAGCGGCGCGGCTGGCGGGAGGAAACTAGATCAATAAATGAATTACATTTACTGTAGTAATACTTCTCGGCGCGGCGCGTTTCGTTCGTGAGGCGCGCGGCTGTGTGTGCGCCGTGCCCTCCCCTACACCACCGCCTCCACAACCCAGATGAGCGGCAAGCGCGCACGCGGCGGCGGTGGCTGCCATTATAACATGGCAATAAATCATAATGCATAAATGGCAGACAGCGGGCACAGAGCGAAGGGCGCCCGCCCGCCGCGAGAGCATAAATCGGTGCGCGCCCGGCGCATCCACTTTCAAATCGCACTTACTTGCAGCGGGTATTCCTAGGCTAGCGGCCTGGCTGGCGGCCACCGACAGCGTGTTCGTGTAGGCATTGTTGTAGGCTGCGGCGGCGCTGCTGGAAGACGACGACACCGGCGGAAAGGCGGACACGCCGCGGCCGCCCGCCGGCGGCAGCATTGCGAACGGTAGGCCGGCGTGCGGCCCCAGACCGTAGCCGCCGGCCGCCGCCGCCGCGAAGAGGTTCGCCGCGTTCGCATCGCTGCGCGGCCAGTATGCTAGAAAATCGTGCATTCATCAAAACCTGCTTCATCCAAAAAAACACTTGTGAACACGAGGGTCAAAAAGAGGTTCAATTGTCATTTGTCATGGATGAGATATTTCTGATCTATGACAAATGACAATTGAATGGATGCTTTTGGTATCCTTGGTAACAACAAATTTCTATCCTATACGGTTGAAATGCATATATCGATATGTGAAAAAGATGCTATAATGTCCTTACCACCAAAGAGACCGGCCGCGTCCAAGAGCGCCGCTGGATCGGGTGCGTTTGACAGTTTGCTGGAACCGGAGTTACCTTCGCTGCCCTTGCCATTTTCCTTATCCATCGCACCGTGCTCTCAATGCACTGTAAACAAGAACGAAACATTCAAGGAAACATTCAACAAAACACCCTAATAGAAACTGATTTGTCCGGAAATTGTTTGCTAAATGTTTCTTTCCCGTTTCAGTTTTGTACCTATTGCAACAGATTAGATTTGAGACGAAGCTAAGGATTATCTACTGCTCTCGCGGATGATGTTCGTCGTAGGAACACCGCAAACGAAATGCAAATGAGCGCGCGGCTGACACGCAGTTGTCACACACGGGTGCGCGAATAGAGGGCTAGCTAGATGGGCGCACAAATTGCAATTTGTTGGCTGGCATGCATTTCGCAGTGCGCCCTAGATACGAATTGTTGCCATAAATGTCCAACAATCGATGCACGATTGTTTGCTATTATTAGGCGGTCGCGCGAAAGTTTGCGCTCGCGGGTGCGCGCCCTTGCCGAAACATCCGCTTTCAATTTTTATTTCATTAGACAGTCGCTAATCATTTCCAATTCACACACGCTTATTGGCGGGGTATTAACTTAGAGCGGGCGGCTTTAATTCTGCGATCCTCGAAATCAGTCAGGAGTGATAGCATTAATAATGCCGCTGGGGTGCAACGGACGACATATTGCACCCGGCTGCGCGGCCATCGGTAGCGAGAGAGCCGAGCTGTGGGAGTGTACGACACGAAATTTTGTTTTGTAATAAATGTATCGATCGCGGCGAGTAGCGCGAGGGCATTGTGTGTGTGTGCGAGTTGCCCCTGCGAACCGTGCCCGATACATACGGACGGACGGGGTGGAACGCTAGAGGGTTTGAGAGCGGCTTGGCGAACGAGCGCCGCCGAAGAAGAGTACGCGCGATGCCCGCGTTCTGGCCGCGGTGCGCGTCGTGTATGCGGTTGCAAGTTGCAAGCAATCACGCGCTTGGGTCGGACGAGCAAGCAAGCAGCGCGAATTATAAAACGCTATCGTCGCGGCGCTGTGCAGCGCGGTGTGGCGTGGCGGTGGGAAATAAAACCAATTTAGGCCCGGGTGTGCACAACGCTATTTGCGTTGTTGTACGTAAATCGAATTTTATGTGATTTCCGCCTACACGCACGCACCACACTCCTCGAATATGTGTAATGTGTAAATGTTTGGTTGGTAGAAGAGAATGCGTACCAGATTTAGCAGTATGCTTTCTTTGTGAAAACATTCCACGCGGATTCAACCCATTATGTAGCACCACGACCTGTGAACAAGGAAAAGTCACCACTTGAAAACAAAGCCATTTGCAATATTATGCATAGAAAATCAACGCAACGCTTGCGGCAATAACAACCATTCACAAGATTATCGTATGAATGATTGAATCGTGCCCAATTAGTTTGGATGAATGTGTAGTTTGATGCAGGATCACGGCCGGATGCGCGCGTTTTTCGCATCGGCCCATTTTTTTTCGGGCGACGAGGATTGCGGACGCAGTGAAAATTTATCGTGGCGCCGACACGCGATGCCCGGCCAACAGAACGCGACAAGCAATAAATATAAACCTGGTTTGGCACATTCAAAACGCTGCGCGATGAGACGAAATCAATAAACGCAAATTGCGACGGTTATTTTGATCAATTCCCATTTTAAATCTAAAAAGTCTCAATTGATATTTCTGCCGTATTGCTATTGAAAACGCTTAATTATTGTTTTTAAATGAAGAACTCCCACATACGCATTGACTCAACATTACAATATTCTAATATCTAACTTTCTTAATTACAATGCCAAAAGGGTGTGCTCTATTTCGAAAATAACAACCATGCTACGAAACAAACACGTTTACCCTTCGAAAAAGACGCTGCAATCAGCGTAAATCATTCATTAACATTAAATTATGAAACCGAAAACGAACAAAACCTCTGCCACCTCCCAGGTTCGTTCACGGAGCGCCTAGCACAGCTCATCGACCAACTTTTTACACGACTCGACTACGCAGAACTCGAGACGGTACTCTCGAACTAAAGTTGAACGAACATACGCCGGCTTTGCGGCTGCAAAACACCTCCGCCTGCCAACGATGGCACGGTGCGAGCTGGCCACATGGAAATGTGTAATTTGCGTGGGACGACACAAAAAAGCAACTAAGCAACTGAACCGCGCAGTAACCGTCCTCGTGCTTGCGTTCGACCGCGCTACACACGCTGAGCACACTCACTGGGTGCGAATTAAAGTAATTCGCAATTCACAGAAACATTGTGTTTCACTTGTTTCGTTCGCATGGCGACAACGACACAACGCGTGACTTCATGGTAGATCAATGAAGGCAGAGAGGTAGGCGCCATTGTCTTTGCGCACGTAGTGCTTCAGTCATATTCCTTACGCAAACGATGGGCAAGTGACGACGTCCGGCCCGAAACACAAACGAAACCATTTTTAATCACGAAGGTGAGACACCATCGAAACGCACATCGAACGCACGGCTAGCAATCCAGTTCTCACATTTGGTGAAGATGACCACCTTATAGCATGGCGTGTTCTCGCTTACCGGCTGGCGTCGTTTTTTTCGTTACTCGCTGGTGCCCTCCTCCCGAATTGGACGCTGCTTTTTTTATTTCGACGCTGTTTACTTGCAACCGACAGCGTCGACGTGCAAACGTGTTTATTCGCCAATGATATTGCATTGCAACAGCGTTTAATGGATCGGTATTTCATTCGGTTAATGGATTCATAATAAATAACGAATATAGAATTAATACGTTAAAACGTGCGTTAATTAAATATTAAGACAACAAACTTTCAACGCACTTGTAAGGGAAGTATATACCAAAGTGGCGCAGTAGTAATAAAATATGATAATCGATCGTAGGATTATTATGTTATATTGGTCGCGCGCTTCAAGACGATGCATTATTAATGACAATTAGAGACAGACGGCTTATGTGTGAGTTTGTAGAATTGGTAATGAGATTAAATGGAGCGCCAGAAAGCGCTAGTGTTAATTGGGCGTTGGAAATGCATACGCATAATATGACGCGATTATCTTAATGAGTTGCGATGCGACATGTAATTTCATACTAATATGCGATTGGCCGATGAGATTACCAGCCTCTTACCACTTTCACTTGTCAATTAGAAATAACTAAATCTAATTCTCATTGCATTCGTTATTTAAACGTAATTTATTACGTAAATTCAATAAAATTGCGAAAGCTTTGTCAAACCCGATTTAATTGTTTATAAATAAGTATGTTACTAATTCCATTGGATCATAAAATATTATAGTACATAACATTAATTGCTCCGTATAAATTTTATGAAAGAAAAACAAAGGAAGCAAACACAATAAAATCAAGATACGAGATGGGTACAATTTGACGGTTAAATCCTTGGAATTCCGAGAAGCACTGACACTTATGTAGCTAAAAGAATTAGGGTCAAGGTCGATATATATGCATAGGTTAGTGTGGTAGGTACTGTCGAAGTACATACACTATCCGCCCGCTGCTCCTGCCGCTGGCTGCGAGTAGGTGTATACCGAGCGAACCGGAAATCGAATATGGAGTAGGTAAGGATGTGCACGAAAGGAAACGAAAATCAGCAGAAAATCGTCGCAAAATACAACGTTAAATATATACATAAGTATACCGTTTATACTCCTTACCTAGTATGTATTACATAGTTACGACTATATACATACGAACTTGACCCAAAGAGGAGAGGAAGCAAAGTAGAAAAAGAGTTAAATGACCCCCCAGGCAGCGTCGATAGATGTAAATATAGGTTATCTGTGTTCGAACAACGAACAAGCCGATAAAGATTTTAATACTATGTATTGACGCATCGTAATCAATGTGAGAAAGTTGTTGTGCATGTAATTTCCGTATACCTACGCCCACACAATCATCGTTTAACTTCATTTATTACCGTCACACTTGACTAGATTAAATAACATATTTAGACTTTAAATATAATCTTGACGCAAAAGAATTTAATTTTGGGATGGAATAAGAATAGCTGACAGAACGTAACCTATGACAATAAATCCTGACCTAGGTAGTACGGCCGAAGGTCAGGATCAGGACGAATGCGACAAGATATTGAAATGTTACGAAATTCGAGATTCTTATGTCGCAATCTGGCTACATTTAAACTTCATCTAAGATATTCGAAATGAAACTTATCCTGTTTTTTGTTGCCGGAAACCATAGCAATGCCCATTTTACTCGGGGGGACCAAACTGCATTCTTGCAACTAAATTAACGTCCGCTAACGATTTCTTCATCGGGCACAATGCCGCATCAAGACAACGAGATCGCGCCAGCCAGGCAGGCTCTCCAGCGCGTCTATCGACCGGACGAACCGGACAAACGAACGGCGTCGGACAAACAAACGCGTCCGTCGCCCGGGTCGCTTCGTCGGAATTGGCTGCTTGCTAGGAGCCTCGCGCGCGCATGATGAGAAGGCGATACGCCATTTATACAACAGCGTTATTAAGTATGCATGTGGCAGCGCATTGACTCCCGCCGAGGCGTGCGCGCGCGCGTGGTTGTGAATAAATGGACGGCGCGCGGATCTCGATCTCTCGCGCGCGCGCTGCCGAGTGAGCACCACCTCCTCCGACGCCGCTCGTCGCCGCCATCATTTCGAACGCCAACTTCCACGCCACGGCGCTAATTGATGTCTACGTACCCGACAGTCGTGTACTCCTTCGCTTTGAAACGATGTGTTTAATTGCATTGCGGCACGGGGGTTGTTCGCATCTGGATCTTTTTCGAATATACGAACGCGCGCGCAGGAGCGGTAACGATCTGCACGCCGCAGAGAGCGAGAGACCTCGCACTTCTATTATTACTTCTATTGTACGTGCGACTGCTGGCTGCACAGCTCCGAAGCGAATCTCGCATCTGCATCATCTCGCATTCATCAGTGCGAACGCACGACCGTTCGTTAATCCTCGAAGAAGCGCGCGCGCCACGCGATCGATGTGTATGGATGAAAATAGCTGCAGATCACAACGAAGGATGTAGTCGTTAAGAAGAAGCCCCAAAATCGAGAGCGCGAAGGGTTACACGTCCGTCGACCATCGTGTTGGCCTTGTGCAGACTAATGAAGCGACTAAGTAGACGACGAGATGCATCACTTTGTTGCTGTAACCCCTTCGAAAGATACCACACCGCAAGCGGAGTGAGGAACGCACGAAAGAATGAAAAACGAAGCAGATGACCACCAAAATGAGTACAAATGGACGAAGAAGACGAACAGGTAATGAAGAAACGAAACAAAACGAAGGACGGAGGGCAAGAGAAGAAAGAAGAGTGTCAGAACGACAGCAGATGACGGTTTCCGATACGATCGATGGGATGCTACACTACACATGCGTGTTATGACGCCGATGCATGCAAAAACGGCCAGCCGGACAAAAGCAGAGCGCCGAAACGAAGCATGATTGACGATTGCTGCCATGCGTGTGTGTGCGCGCATGACGAATGAGCACTGTTCCAAAGGTGAATTCGGTCTCAGGTAGAGTGAAACTTTCTTGCAATATTTTCGACATCCGGATGGACGCCCAACCGACCGACCAGGACACAAAGTGTATCTTGTGTGACAAAAGGTCGCCAACTCATGCGATATGAACAGGAATAGGGGAAGCGTTGCCGTTTTGCAATTTGCATAACGACCGAAGAAGAAAGAAGCAACGGAGCAGGAGCACGGTATCATTTCCTAGGCAAAAACTAGACAGGCCACTCCACTCTCGATCCAGGCACATGTCGAAATCCAGCCACCGTCGCCGCTACGTTGCGGGAGTAGGACAAAAGCGGAAGGGGTTCGGAATATGAAGCGCGCAAGCCTGGCCGAATCACCACACCACCCCTTCTGGGTGCACGGAAATAGAAAATGATTAATCAAGGGTTCGTGCCGGCGTTGTATATAGGCAGACAAATTAATGGAAGTTTGTGGCGCGAAAGCAGAAAATCGTCGTTCCAAAAAATTGTCGGCCAACGAACGAAAGCAACATTGGATTTCGTAAAATTTTACGATTACGATTACGTCCGCAGTGTCAAGGGAGCAGCAGCACGCGCGAAACAAGGAGCGGGTGGGAGGGGTGTTATTTTCGTCGGGGCGAACGCGACTATGGCGTCGCGTTATTGAGCTTTTTCGCCGCTCACGCGCCCTCCTCCCCCAAACCCAAAGGCTGGCGCGAGCGCCGCGGCCCGCGCGTACAACAACCTAATGGAGGGCAGCCGCCGCCTCGCGCTTGCGGACGTAGGGGATGAGTGAGTTGCCCGTCCTCATCCTCCCCGCAACGGCGCGCCGCAGGAAGGAGACGCTTTGCGCGCGCGGCGTTGTTGCGCGTTTTCGTGCCGCGTCCTACCCGCTGCCATTCAATAACAACGCGGTGGCAACGCTAGCGATTACGGGGATGGGCGTCGTTTAGATGCGCTCCGAATCGGTTTTTGCGGACGGTGGGTGGCTGCAATGTGCAGGGTGTAATTTTCTAGCGCAAATGTATCATAGAGAATGAAATTTTTGGCGATATCCGATTGGCGCCAGTAAATAAATCATAAAGTGCATTCCTAATATCGGTTAGGGGTGTGCAAACTACTTAGCAACAAATCCCCTAATCTCCTAAAGCATATTCGGTGCTTTTCTATACTTTTTAACTGTTCTTTGCTAAGGCATTCGTCGCTGTCGTATTGCACATCGGGCGCTTTACAAGGCGCGCCTACTCTGTGGAGAGAGAACGCTCGGGGATGTTGGTTGCGTTCGGAAAGCTCGCGTATTGTATAGATAGAAAATCAATAGGAAATATAGGAAGAGAGCACGACGCGAATGTTAGTCGAGTAAAGCTCACCGCCCGCGCGCGCTCAACCAACCACCCACCCGCGTCCGTCGGTGATGTGTATCGGCGGCGAGTTTGAGTGCCAGGCCGGCCTTTGGCATTCGATAATAACAGCCGCCGGGAGGGCGCATATATGAGCGCGTCTATGTGTAGTACCTCTTTCGCGAGCGTTTATACTTACTCATAAACGTGCGCGACGCTCTCGGTTCTGCTAGCTGGCGTTGGGGGTGGCGGCGGCGGCGGCGCCCGGCACCAGCGCTCATCAATACGATGCGGCGGTGGCGGCGGCGGCGGCGGCGGGCGGTGGCAGCGCCGCACAGGGTGACACGACGCGCGAGCTCATCTCATCGCCTCCAAAAGCCCGGCGTTTAAGAGCGCCGGATGGCCGCGCGCGCGGGCTTATTGTTTGCGGAACGGAATGCGTCGCAATCTCGCGCTGCGGGCTTAACAACTCGTACGCGGCCCTAGATCGCCAATATTCTAATCACATTCGTCGGATTTGATAACGCCATCGAAAACGGAATATGCTGCCTGTGCGTTAAGGAAAAGGAGGAAGTCGGGGGAGGTTCGTTCGAATTGAATAAAACGAGCCACCCGCCGGCCGGTGCGGCGCGGCGCGTACATGTTATGATATCGACCGCACCGCACCGCTCGTCAACTTTCGCATTAAACATTCATGCATACGACGCGCGCGACGAGGCACACGACAATCCTCTCCAGCGCGGCCTGGCGCTGGCACCTTCCTTTCCGCTGGGCGCAGGGACGAACACGCCGCCATGCACCATGGAATTGAAAGCCAACGCCAACAACGTTCAGCGTTCTTTCCCGTGCGTGCGTGTGCCGTGCCGCCGCGCCCGCCACCCGCTCGATTCGTTCGCCGTGTGGCTGGCGTGCGCGTTCGCGAAATGCGAAATGGAATGAACAGACGCGCGGGGCCGCGTCGCCGCTGTGCTTCTCTCGCATACACACGAGAACGGACCGACGGATGGACGACCGACCGACCGGCCGCCATCGTCGACGTCGTCCATGCCATCTCGCTAATAATAATGACGGCGGGGCCGCTTTTAATGTGCGCAGCGACCGCTTCGATTCGTCCGGTGCGTCTTCGCTGCTTCGGCGCTTTGTTGCTTTTTATGTCCGGCATTTCGTGTACCGCTGGTGCGCAACGCGATCGGTTTGTAACGCAACAAACAAAAAGTCCAAATGCAACTTACATTACATATCAGCGCAGTTTCCAAACGTCTTCGCCTGCTGCCACCGTTGCTCCTGGCACACAATTGCACTCATATAAAACTCGAACCACAAACGCACATAGGACACAAAGCGGGAACAATCACACAATCCGGAGCTGGACCGCAGGGCTGGAGGTGATATTAGATATAATCCGTCACGGCGATTTGTGCACTAATTGTACGGCCGCCACTGGAATTCCGTGTTGGTGACGACGACAGCAACGATGGGTGATGCTGCTGATGATAATGATGATGATGCACCGCGCTGCAAACAGAAAAGAAAGTTTTCGTTAAATCTCTGTGCAAGTCTTACATCGCTGGGTTCAATTATCGCCAAGACGATTTGCAATTAAGCAGAAATGGTTGCATTTCATCTACTGTATAATTTAATTGAATGCGGATGCAACGCAATTACAATTATCATAGAGATCAGTATGTAAAGAGATATATTTTAAATGCTTCCAGAGGTCAAGTACCGAGCGTCCTGTGTGTGTGTGGCAGCAGGCAGGAGTTAAGTTCCTGGAGCTTAGCGCATTGTCGTTGAACACCCGCGGTGCTTTCGCATAGGTTTAGAAGTTTCAGCGCACCACCATGCTAATAGCAACGCTAGACACGTTATTATAATATTGTTTAGTGATATAGTTAAATAAAAGTTGGTCGATTAACATGCACGTGTAACAATATTAATGACCGTTTGTTAAAATATTAAAAAAAAAAGGCATCACTTTAATTATTTTGATGGATATGGCGCTTGCCCAATACGTAATCGATTTTGTAAGTACCTGCCAAGTGCACAAGTATTTAATTATTATCGTTATAAAGTAGATCTCCACTTGGAATGAATTGCACCTTGCTGTTGGCCGAATCGAACGTATGTAATGCATGTTTTGATAAAGCTTATTTTACACACTTGCCGGCGCACTTCAAGTTCGAGTGCCAAAATTCTATTTACAGATTGCAAATGAAAACAAACGGTGAAAACGAAAGTTTATTTGCCGCACAAATTAAAATAGGTAGCAATATGCGCTCGTAAATTGTAGTAAGCTCATAATTGTGAGTATCACTTCATTCAACAGAAATGAATGAAATGAACGAGTACAAGAGTGAAAATCAATAAAGACGAAGTGTATTATTTAAAAGTATTCCAAGAATTATTCACCATATAACAATTATGGTACAGTAAGGTTTTATAGGCGATTTTAATTTGGCTTTTTTTTTTCATACGTTTCGTATAAATATAAATTAAGTAGATGTGCGCATTTGTGGTTCAAATGCGCATACCAAACCCCGAGCCCCACTGTTTTTGAGCATTTATGGCCTACGGCCATCTCACATTTTACCCAGTGTTTAATGT
>JARJDR010001965.1:0-32721 GCA_030264135.1 Myllaena sp. GC000078
CATAATTCTTATATGGGCATTTCAATGTAAAATAGACGATTTTTACTCGTTTATAACTTGAGTTTGGTCCAAAATTCCGACATGCGACAAAAACATAATTGTTCATAGAAACTGTGCGAATATAAGCTATATAGCAAAATGTTTGCGCAAGCAGAAGTTTTCGTGCAATTTTGAATTAAAAATCGCGTGTTTGATTCGTAATTCTGTATGTTCTTATGACCAAAGGAACGCTTGAGGTAAAATCGAAGCGGTTTTTGCTAAGTTCAACTTTAACATTTAATATTATCGATTTTTTATTATGTTTGAAATATGTACCCCAACTTGGCATTGTCGTATAGTGCACTTAATTCTCTATAATTTCCACGGTCAATATCGATCTTGCCCCATTTGCGATCTTACCTCTTTTCATCTTATTGCTTTATTAATACTTGCATAATCATTTATACAACCACCCCCCAAAAATAAGAATAGCGGAATAGTTTCGGGGATGGTTTTGAATGCGAATCGATAATTCCTATTCCGGCTAACATCCCGATACTAGTAGCGAACGTCGAAATAATTGCGCACTCAGCACTTGGGACGCTTATTGCGCAACATAAACGTAGCTGTGCAATGGGATGCGTGCATGCAAGCATGAATGCATGCATGCATGCGACATCTCCGTGAACGTAATCATCAATTGAGCAATGCGCGCATCGACGTCGAATAATTGGCTGGAGCAGCGCAACTTTATATTCACGCGTGGGTGGCGCCGACATTTTCAACGTGATTATTGCCTTGCCACGTGCAACGTATTGTTTAGATTTAATATGCATTTACGCATTATGCTTTTGTAATGGATTCTGCGCAGGCATTGTAAGCTGATGATCCAAAACGAATTGAATTCTGTCATCCATATGCTGCCAAAACTTGGAACTTCATGAAATCGATACCCTAACATGTTTCCTACATTTAGATCATGATCTATGGGGCTATGTTTGTTGCTTTTGAACAAGTCTGAAATTTAAGAAGGGTGCAATTTGGCGCCACATAAATATGATGGTACTTAAGCATCTGTTTGCCATTGCAGTTAAATCAGCAGACAACAACAAACGAAGAGCTGAACGGCTTCATCAACAACTCGCCGATCTACGTCACCTCGCTGACGGCCACCGAGAGTCTGAACAACAATCCGAACGCATTGGGTGGCAAACAGGGCGGTATTGTGATTACGGCGACGACGACGACGACGACACCCTCGTCGGCAAGCCACCACCACCAGGCTTTGCACTACAGCAAGGAGTTGCTGCCCGCCAGCCAAACCAACGGGCATCATCCACCGCTGCCGCCGCATTCGGCCGAGCTCATCCTCAAGCAGGAGTTTGGCAGCGCGTCGACAACGACGACGACGACTACGAACGCGCCGCGTGCCACCAGCAATCAAGTGCCCAACGATATTAGAACTAGTAGTAACGAACAGGTTTTAGATATTCGAAAATTGGACGATCGTCGGCCATCGTTAGGTGGGTTTAACAAAAAACTATCGCTAGAAAAGGTGTAAATGCGTGGGTGTTTTGGTGCAGATGATCGGCGAGCATCGTCACCCTTCCAAAACGGCCGCACCGAGCTGCTCATCGGCGCCGAGGACAACAACAAATTGAAGACGACAGCGATCATCGAAAACAACAACAACAATAAGCTTGCGATCGAACCGGAAATTCGGTGAGTTTGTGCGTTGCATTAATTCGATTACGCCCCGCAACGCTGCTGGTTGAATGCAGTGAATTGTGATGCAAGGTCGCAGCCTTGTCGGCGCGGATTTTAAGCGACAAGGCCACCGCAACCAAAGCACTCGACAAGTGTGTTAGTTAGCATCGCGTTAATTCAATCGAACTTTGCCGAGAGAGTTGAGCGCATCCTGCCTATCACTATAATATTACTACTCGATAATTTGGCTTCGGATCAAATTCGGCCTAAAGTTGTAGATTCGCATCTTTCGGCTGTTTACTTCTGCATGCACACTCGGAATGGGGTGATATAGAGCATAGATGAGACATGTGTTCGTGTGCGCTTGTCTTCACGGATAGTTTGCGATAATGAATGTTTTAATCGAGTTAGCGAAACTATGCGAATGCCGTGGGTAGCGCGGCAGCGCGCGGTATTTCGGTTGATTAGCTCACGGGTTCGTTTTGGGGTGGCGGCAACGGCGACCAACTTTCATATGCGGGCCGCGCTCGCAATCGGGCTAATCGTCGGCATATTGTACTATACGCGGCTCGGCAATAGGCCAAAGATTATTTATCAACTACTGTTTGCTCGCTGGCGCGGCGAAGAAGAGATCGGTTGACAATTAAATTATGACGCATACCTTCCTGCTTCCCCGATGCAAATCGCTAAATTTGCGGCCTGGATTTTGTAGCCTACGATTCCACGAAGGGTAATCAATTCGGTGTTTTGTAATTGTTTCTGTTGACTTCGTATTGCTTTATAATGCCAGTACACTGACGTCATTGTTTTATTGTAATATTGTCACTCCTTTATTACCGAGGTTTGTTTCGGAAAACTGCAATCTACACCATGAGTCACATCATTCAAGTATTGTTTCTTGTTTATTAGTGTTATGATGCAGCTTGGGTGTGTGAATGTAAAATGATTGCACAAATTTGAATGGTAACGCGTGAATATTATGTCATCGTCTAATTTCATTGATAATTTTCAACATTCATTAGAAATTCTATGAATATTTGTTATTCATATTAAATTATGTTTTGTGGGTATTGATAGTGACAAAATGCATAATAAAAAAACAGTCATCTTCGGGGCGCGTTGTGCATACGAAACCTCTATGACTTATGATGAATATTTAATATACTTGCAAGTGAATACGCGCGAGTAAGTATGTAAATTACGGCACGCCACACCTTCCTCGCGGAGAAATCCGACGTGGATCTTTTACTGCGTCTTCTTTTTCTTCAGCTGATGCCTTTTGATCTTCGACGAATTCGTCGTATTTGAATTTAAATGTATGCACATATATTGTGACTTGTCTGATGACGCCTAATACGTATACCGTATACTATTGTTCTATTGAAAACTCTGCGCATCCAAATTGGTGATAAACTAAAAATTAATGACTTTTCCAATTTGGGAAAGGTTTATTTTGCTGATCCTACCTCGAAGAGTGTTTTAGTTGTTAAGTTTGACTAACAATAAGTTTTAAAAGGAAATTATAACTGAGATACAGATTATTATGTGTGTGGTACACACCTTATTCTCTTTCTTCTCTACGCCTTGAATATGTGCATTAAATAAGTTACCATATGCATAGCTTTTTTATCACTTCACCTTGTCATAATTCTCGCTTCATGACTTGACGTGAAAGCGCTTGCATAAACGTCTCCACCCAATCTCAATTTTCTTCATTGAGTGCGAGTAAAAAGTGAAATTCTGGGTTGGGTTCGAGATCGGTGCGAATAAATATTGGAAATCTATAAGATTGTATTTCCTTCTCTGATCCATAAACAGTTCGATCATTCTTAACTTTTGACTGGATGCATTCTGCTCTTATTACAAAACAAGAAATAGCAGTGTGTCAATGCTATAGAAAAGAAAAATACAATCGGAAAATTGAAATTGAAATATGAGAACTTATGCGTATTATCCAAAACTATATATCTGCTAAACTCTTGACTCTCGGACGGTGGACCCTACCGAACACTTCATCTCTTCGGCGCGCACGTCTTTTCTCCTCCCTCGATATGCCATCAACTCTTCGCCAACTCTTCTGCGACGCGGTCGCGTGATGAATTCATGCAATGCGCCTCGAGCATTCATTCACTCACTCACTTTCTTGGCGCTCGTGTAACTCGCGCTCGCCCAACTTTCGAAATACGCGCAAACTTTTTCTATTACGAATGCGAATGAAACAGACACACTATATACGCATGCCTGAGTGGGTGTGTGGGTGTGTGTCCTATAGGATGACTCTTCATGCCATGCCTTGATTCTTAAATCTTCAGCGGTTGCGACGTGCGAAATTAAATTCACTTTATGATACCTATCTATATCGTTGGATCGTTGCGCGTCGGTTGTCTCGCGTGATGGCGGATGGAGCGCACGCACGCATATACGAACGGATGGAATAAGCATGCAAACAAACATTCGCAAGTCGTTTGATGGCGGGATGGAAGCGACGTCTTCCGTTCCCGCAGTCGATGGCAGTTCTCACCTTCGCGGGCATTGCCGGTGCATTGTTTGCGCTGTGACATTCCCGCTGACGATATCATTTACTCTCTCGTTGAATGATAACCGCGGAATGTCTAGAATAATCCCGCATCAAACGCATGATTTACTTATAATACCAGTATTATCTACATGATGACTAATGCATAGTTTGTGGAATTTTATTTTGGCGCCACGAGTCAAATAATGCAAAGTCCCATTCGCGAATGTCTGTATTTGCCAGGTAGGTATACGTAGCGTGAGAGTTTGTTTCCTTTCGTCAGCTTCATCATAGGCATGTCACACCATTCATCTCGTTCACTTGTTGGTTGCGCTTTTGTCATGAAAAGGCAGGAATTAAAGAGCATGAAAGAAGGACTGCATACAACCTACCAATTCTAGAGGGAAGGAGGAAATAACTACAATTTTTCGTTTTTCTTTTTTATTTTGAACGAGTCCAACCGTTCCTCTAAATAGGTTCCCAAAAACGTTTTCATTTGAAAAGGTGTGTGTTTTATGATACTCCTCGGCGAATGAGTTTATGGAATTCCACAATGCAACGCGATGGTATTCAAAAATATACTCGACGTTTTATTTTTCAGTTTTGTTTATTCTCGTGAGCATCGTAAACCTTACACATTATTTCTAATTAGGTTTAGTACTGTTTTGCTGGTTGTTATGCAGATACACGTACATAATATAATCTCTATAAAACTCACCATAATAAACATTTCTTTGAATAGTATTTATTTCAAAGAAAAATTATTATATTAATTTCAGAAGCAATTTTTTATTTGCTAGTAATTTTTGTAGAGGCGATTAGCTACAGCATCATCGTGCATTCGTTCAGTTATAGATAAGAAAAAGAAAAATCCGCTAACCATCATAATAGCTTACAACCGTTGTTGCAGTTCTGTGCAGAACGACAAACGGTTATCCTGCGTGGCGTTCGTCGTCCCGTGCAAATTGCAGTGCGTGCCAGTGGGAGGAAGACGCTCACTGCGAATGCATTCGTTAATATTCCACATTACTGATAGCGTTCCTTTAAATACGTGGCTATAGCGGCCGGACAGTAAGCAAACATCCTGTGCAAATCGCCTACATCAACGGACATATCCGCAAACGAATCCTATTCTATCATTCTGAGCAAATTTATTATTTTTTCGCTATGGACAGATTTTTGTATTCATTGGCAAGAGGATGTACTACAATGCAACAGAAAGAGAAGTCATTTGCTTTAAATGTTATGATAAGTTATGAAAACGGATGTGGCTTGAGAACAATTTCTTGTGCGCCGTTGCATGTCTAACTAACTCTCTGCATACATTCATATTACCTATTTTTTTCTTATTTGTTATTTGCTCAAGTGAATTGATGGTTTGCATTTGTGTGCAAATTTGAATGAAAATTAGTTTTGTATGGTTAAAGCACTCCCTCAAATGCTGATTAATCATAATGTTGCCTGAATTCTTAAATTTCACCTTAGAGTTAGTCGGTTTTTATCTTGCCAGCGCTGAAATTAATCACACATGATATATCTATGTGGATATATGTATGAAGAACGTAGTAAAACTTGTATTTTAACAGCAGTTAACTGACATTTCCGAGAACAGAGATTGTGCGTCTTCACCTTCGCATTCCGATTCGCGCAAACAACCTCTGTGTGTACGTGTATAAGCTCATTATCATTACAGTTGTTGTCGCTCATACAAGTGTATAAGTATACATATTACAATATAACTTGGTAATATTATACAACTTCTTCAGATCACGTTTCATCTCTTACAGTCGCAGCTCTGAATTTTTAATTTTTAAAGCGATCTTTATAAGTAGTTTAAAACATACGTATGTTAATTATTCGAGAAGGTTTTGGCATTCCAAAAGTATTTCCGTACACAATTAAAAGACAAATTAAATGTGGAAAATCACGTTCTTCACATTATTGCTCATCATGAGTGGACTATAAATTAAATTTAATTATACACAATTATAGAAACAAACAAACGTAATTAACTGCTTATTAGAGAACAAATTTCACGAGTCATACCAAATTCCTGCGTTTAGAAGGAATTTGTACAAAACAAATGTTGGTAGTTGGTTATTTTTGTAAGTCCATTTTACGATTTTGTGCATAGCGCATCATGACATTCGTGAGGACGACGACGCCCGTTGATAATGATTGCGAAACGGCGTGACACCGCCAGCCAGTGTGTGTCCGATTTTATTTTTCATTAAAACACGCAAAATAAAAAACTATTTGCACGGTCAGAGCTCTAACGATCGTACACCACACCACAGTGCACCATGGCGTTGTCGTCTTCGTTCGCCTACATCGAACATGGCACTAATGAGTTTCACAGTTTCACTTTACACTTAATTTGGCTGCGCAACTCAGCGCGCTTGCTGCGCCCTGCGATACCTATATACCCCATTACCATGGTTGGCTCTTCATACTCGACGTGACAAACGCAACAAAACTGAAAAAAGCGTAGAAACGCCGTCATTCTCTATTTCGACGAAATTGCAAGTAAACTGAATTTCACGTTCATGCTACCTACCTAGGCACTGGTGTTGTGTACTAGATGGATGACATGACATTGATGGCACTGCTGTCCATGCGTAAAAAATTTCGAAATTTCTACATTTCGACATGTGAAATCGTATTATCGTCTAACTTGTTGTTGTTGTTCTCCAAATGTGAATTAGAAATTGTTCGATAAATGTGTTTTCGATTAGAGTTTGAAGTGGAATGCTCCTTAATTGTGATACAAATTTCCAACCAGTGTTGTGCGGTTGGTTGGTGCGTAGTTTCTGGTTTCATGTTTCATTTCTGGTTTTATCAAATCGGTGTTTGGTTGGTCTATGATGTGTGTAGTGTGTTGGAGAGAGCGATGAACCGCACCGAATTGCCGTCGTCCGGGCGCACCGAAAGAAGTTGATTAGCGCCAATACCCATATCCATATAGCATTCCATTCAAGTATCATCATCATCGTCACCATGATAGCCAATCATAATCCTAATAAATTTCATCATATTCCACGCATAAAAATGGGCGCGAGATTTTATTTCGTACGCAGCCGCAGCAGAGAGACCATTTTATTACAGCAATTACACTTGATTCCCGCGCGATTTGATTCGTACGGCCGAAGAGTGTAGTAATAGTATTACGAAATCAAAACAAGCCAAACGCTGGAAATTTGGAAGAAGCTCACTCGATGCGTGACGGCCGGCAGCCAAGATTATACGATTACGCAATGCTCATCATTCGTGCAATTGTGTGGATGATATGCGGATGATGAGAATGCGATTCCGCGGCAGCGGCTATCGTAAACGCGATGTTCGAACGAACGCCCTCTCAAGGATTAATGTTGATTTATGTTGTCGGAGACGCTTTAAAATAATTTAATCTGCTCATCGCGCACATCGTCTCGTTATTCTTCGCCTTGGCGTGGTTTTTTTATCGGCATTCCCTGCTTAGTTTTCCTCGACGCAGCTTAAGTTGATGGATGATGTTTTTAGTAGTTAAATGAATAGATATTTAAATTAGCTGCACAATTTTTGTATATCGAAATTACAGGAATCCACCTTTACCTCTTTCCATTAATTAATATAATTAAACGCGCTTCCTCATCTAATCATTTTCAAGCTCATTAAAATTGGCATTAGTAATAATATTGCCAACCGTGTACCGTGTATCATTAGGCTGCCAATAACATTTCCTTTTTCTTAGTCGTCGGCCACGAGCGTAGAAATTACACCATTAACACACTTTTTAAACTTGAAACATGTTTACTTTGAGGTTTTCATTCCTTCCTCTCTCATAGGAATTAGATAAGTAGCTATATGTGTATGTAAGGCTAAGAATATAAAGGCTAAGGTCTCAGATAATTAGTAGGTTTCTAGTGCGGAGAAATAAGCAATAATTATATCAATAACGATGAAACACAGTATAGAGAGAGACTTTTGTCTCAGAGCAGCCTTATAACCCCGCCCTATTTGGAAGTTAGGTGGGTAGCAATTAACTTTTTCTGATTTGTCTCATCATAATACCATAAAGATTAACATAATAATAGTCTGCGACCCTACAGACCCCTGCGGATGATGTCACCGTGGAGGAATGTAAATTGATGCCGGTATCAAAGCGATCTGCTCAAGACAATACAATAGTATTATATGTTGCGCAAAATTGAAAAATGTTACACAGTCATAAAATCAAATTTGAATTTACACTGTGCACGAAGAAAATCTGAGCAACACCTCGGTCACCTTCGCCCGCCGCAAGCAGGCAAGACAAGATAAGGAAAGCACGCGCTCCTCGCGCACGGTGCATGGCATTCCTTCGGTCGTAAAAATACATCACAGGTAGAAAATACCGTGTGGAATGGAATTCCATCAGCTGTATACCTTACAAGCAAGCTTGGTATAAACCTCCCCCACCTTTCACGTCTTCCAAGAGTTGTTCGATTCGGGTTGCAGAATGGTCAACAATCATATTTACATGGTGTTGCTGGAGTTAACAATCTTTCGTTTCATGTCTAGTTGGAGGAGACCAAAAACTTGATCCGGCGCAAATCAAGTTTTGTTTGTATGCAAATGTCCTTGATCTTGGGCATTGTTTATAAGCGGCGCGCCAGTATGAATGCGTAAATCGTGGGTGTGTAACGTAGCACTCGGTATTGTGGATAGCATCGCTTTTCCGCGATGCGTGGAAACGTGAGCTGCTGCTGCTGTCTACCTGTGCACGCGGAGAGCACGACTAATACACCCACTGCATGCACTCGCAATCAGTAGGCGCAGTAGACGCCAGTGCACTTGGTGCATGTGTACGTGTATATACGTGATTGTGACTGCCATTGGACACACGAAGAAGAAATTCCACAGCGCGTCGCGGTGAGCAACCACCACAAGGCAGCAAGAAGCGCACGTACAGGTTTTTCTGCGGCTGCGACCTGCAGCAGCTCTGTGTGAGTGCACAACAGCGTCTTAATACTACGCAGCATGGAGTCGGCGGCGGCGGCGAGAGTGTGGTGGGCATGGCTGAGTAGTGGAGTCCATTCCTACTGAGTAGCAAGCCGCCAACGTTCGGTTGAGTCAGTACTACGAAACAGTCTGCTTGTAACGGCCGCGAGTCAGTCTCCCGCGCGAAACTTTTAAAAGTGCACTTCAAGGAATAAAGTGTTATCAATTCGACAAATTTGTCTGGAATAAGTGATGAAGTGGTATTGGGATGTATTCTGCGGTTATCAGGAGACGTCAACGCGTTTCGAGCTAAATTAGACTCGCGATCAACGTCCTCTGCGTCAACAGGCAGCTTCGATATCATCATCATCATCATCCATCGGCCGTATCTATTTCTGATTCGCGTTCGGCCGGATTTCCAGTTGGAGGTGCTGTTAGTCGTCGTGTCGCGCGAGTTATTATTGCAATCGGGTGTATGTGAATCCAACACCCAGCGACGTCCACCGAGCGACGAAGCGATCTCACATTTCAAACATGATATAATGTAACTTGTTGAATGTTGGCACTCGTCGACAACGAAATTATATTCCAATGTAATCTACATTCAACCGTATTGTGATTATAATATCGCTGTGGTAATATTCGCGCATGTGTGCCAAGTGTGCGAAGAGTGTGTGCGTTGTGTGAATAGTGAATAAAGCGTGTGATGCACGCTGAAGAAATAGGTGTTTGCACGACGACGACGACGACGACCGTTTTGACGTAATTAAAGTTGAATTTTGCGCGCTCACCGTATATGGTGCATCGCTGCCTGGCTCAAGGAGAGTTATTGTTACTCGGGCACGATGAAGTTTGAAATGAAGGTTTTGAAATATTACTGGTAAGGACCGTTTGCTTTTTGACTATTATAGTATGCGAGATGTATTGTATCAGTGTATTTAAGTTAGTTAGACATTATTATCAGGGCAAGTAATATATCAATATGCTGATTGCATTTCGCCATCGCCATGACTAAATGCAACAGCAACAATAGCAACAAATCCATATGGAACACTAGTGAGTCATTTTGCAGAGAACGTGCAAAACGTCGATTAGCAGTCGATTATGAGCGTACTCCACAGCTGCACGGGCCGGTTGCGCAGCCAATACGAATTGCAAATGCGCAGACTACATAACTTGCCTTGCCAAAAGCCAAGAAATGGAACCGGAATGCACTTTAGCTTATGCTACTCGTATACACGCGATTATGTTTCTCCGTGCCATTGCACAATTCCGTCGCAATTTCGTGTGTTTACCTATTAATTGTTTCCTGAACCCCATTCTTGGTAATAGCAATAATGATAACCGTAAAATGCTTCATATCACGTTCTAACTGAGCAGTAATTGATCGCTGATTAGTTGACTACAGTTAATTACCGATTAATTATTCAGATGAAACATGTTAAATGAAGTTTTAAAGTATAGAATTTTAAATACACATATAATATGTATGGTGATTGGTGGAATCTACTTACATTAGATTAATTGAAGTGAAGTGGTTGCTATACGATATGCGATTACTTTCAAGATGCATTTAGAAAATATATGGATATTATATTAGAGGCATCAGTATCAAATAAAGAAAATACGCGTACACCGTATGTGAAATTTACGATGATATTTACCTAGATATATAACCGTCCGTTGGAGGATAAGACGCTGTCGGCATTTCGAATGCAATATCTATGCATTTCTTCAATCCGGTTATACCATCTTGCGCTTATTTTCGTTGCGATTTCATTGATTTAAAACGCCTCTTGAGTGTGGCCCAATTCGAAATAGATTGGATTAGTATATCCGTTTCAGCTTCGTCAAATCTGACAATAAACAGAAATAGGTACATATAGCAACAAATTTTATATAGTCTTGATTTAAATATAAAACTTATTTTTACTAGGTAGTAACGGCTGGATTTTAAATACCTACTTTCTCAACCATTTGAGTAAGTTTCAGTAGACATGGTCACAACACGGAACGTTTAGCAAATACCCAAGTAGAGGAAATTTTGATATTCCGCCGATGTTCGTAAAAGATTAGACAAATCGTAAAACGCCGATGGAACGTGATTTCCATGTTTTCACTCGACGCCCAGCCCAAGCATTCGGCGTGGCTGGCAGGCGGGCTCAACTTTAAGTCGTTTAAAATCCACCTTTCTATTACCCGCCGAAGAACTCCATGCACCTGACGCGCGCACATATACATATCGATTGCTAGGGGAACTTCTTCTTCCTTCGCCTCCTCACCCTCTCCTCGCCCTCTTATTATTCGCCATACACACATTTGTACCTCTTCAATTTTTATTCACGAAGAAGGAAAGATGAGACGAGGGTGGATCACAAAGAAGTTGAATTGGAAGGAAGACCTGCGTCTGCTTGTCATGGCCAACATTGTTGTTAGGGAGGGTGAAAGATGCAGTTTGATTCATTCGCGTGCCTCATTTTTCCCATGCTGTGTCTGTTGGAAGTCCTATCGGTGCATATACGGATGAGTGTAACTGTGTAGTTGGCATGTCGAGTTTGCTCTTGTATTGCAATGCGAAAGGAAAGTCTGATTGCCGAAAGTCTGCGTTACTGCGAAATCCGATAATATAAACTGTCGTCGAAAGCGTATTTATTTTCGCCGAACAATGGACGGCAGGTTAGGGGCAAATAATTTCATATCTGCTTCGTTTCGATGTCATTTGTATTTTATATATGGAGGTATTAACATTGAGGGAAACATGCATGTGTAAACATATTCTTGATGTATGCATACTGCACTTGCGTCTTCACTTTTCCTGCATGCGCATCAAGCGTGGAGCGTGATGGTGTGTATTCTTTGTTCGTTCATATCTCCTCTTGTTCGCTGCTGTTCGTATTTTTTCCGTCCACTACCTTGAATTCCCTCGACTTCCAGTTGTTCGTTTGTTTGCGCTACCCTTATCGTCATGATCTCGTATGCAGGGGATATGTAGCCAGTTCCAGGAAAGGAAGTCTTTAGTCTTTAAGAAAACCAAGAAAATAAATGCTAGTGAGAGCTTTGAGGAGTTATAAAATACTGTGAAAAACTCACGGTCATAGTTTTCAATTTCATTCAATTATTTGATGTAACTTTTTTCAAATCTGATTTTAATGGCCTCGTCCGGTATGTGCAAAGGGCGAAAATTTGAACTGGGTCGAAATTCGTTGAGCAGACGGTTATTATTGAAATGCACCTGCTGTGACGAAGGCAGGCACTGAGCGCAGTCATTTTCTTGTCCGAAAAAAGATAGGTAGTCGCGCCGGTGGCTCAAGGGATGGGTGAGTTGCTCTCTACATTGTTACAACCATATGTAGTTGGCTGCTTTTCTTGGATGCATGCCTGCGATCAAGGTGGAATTATAATTGCCTTCATTTGTATTTTCTAAAACACAATATTGTTCATGGACGTTGATGTCCGTCATGGTCAATGAATTGATGCTCGATGGCAAAAGGGAATTAAGTTCAAGAGAGAATAGACAGGAACTGCAGAATTACAAATACGCGTAGTTCCGAATTTTATTCACACCGTGCATGAATGTTTTTCAACAGCATAAAACACTGACTTTCATTGGTTTAAACCTATTTTTGTTTGAACCGTAAATTACATTAGAGTTTATTTTTATTTCCGGCTAAGTATCGAAATTTACCCACGATATTTTTAATTCAGATGCGATGTTGTTTTTAAACTTATAACTTTTGAGTTGGCTTAATTTAAAACTACGAGTAAAGTATAACCTGCAACTGAATTATTGTGGTTATATTATAAATAAATATTCTCAATTTCTAAGAGAAACAAACACTATTCATTTAACAGAAAAAATTTTTTGAAGGTCAATTATTCAAAGTTATTATCATAAAGCTAATTGTTTATATACAAACATAAAATTATCATAATAACCTAAATTAAATAAATTATATTTTCATAAAACGAAAGACTTACTTATAGTTTTCTACTTTGTTATTGTCTTTCACACGTTTGCCATAAAATAAACCAATCTATCATTTACTGCGATATCGTCGAAGTTTTTTACGTTCGCGATTTCATTAATATTATTCGTTATGTAGTTATTAAGTTATTGTGCTGAATTTCGACACGCAAGCTGACCAATTGATACTAAACACTGCGCAAAAAGAGAGCGAACTCGTATTACATGTTTCAAATAAGTCATTGAAATGAGAAGTAAAAATTAATGAATTGAATGCGTTCAGCATCTACCTAGATAGGCATTTTACTTTCTATATTGTTAGCTACTCGTAATTGTTAGTCGTGCTTATTAATAAGCATTCGATAATTACCCGTTGCGTTCATTCTGTAATTCTATTAAACGCTTTGGCAGCGAACGAGTAATTTCGGATTCTTTCGATTAATTACGAAAGTCTATACACATACACAGCCATTCACATTCGTGCGCAAATGCACGGAATTTGCTCCTTTTGCTGAATGCGCAACTTTTTTTTATCATTGTTGATTTGATATTATCGTTGTTTATCTCTCTCTCAAATATTATGTGAAGTCGGTGAAATCAAACGGGAGCGATTAATTCATGGCTTAACTGACTTAAATCGCAAATGCATATTCTAAACACGTGTTTTGTTTTCAAATAGAGTAATGTAATTGAAAACAATTATTATTTACTATGCATTTGTCATTTGATAGCTGATATCATACTTGAAATGATTCATCAAGGTATCAGTGTTTGAGATAGGTACATATATCACATAGAAGACATTAAGTCATTCGCGCGGTGCGCACTTAATGCGATTCATGGTAAAAATTTACTCCAATAGTAGGCAACACCCTACATACAACATCGTAACTTTTAAACTATGTACACTATGTACTTACTAAAAACGGTATTTTATTCACGTGAATTGTTTAAAATTATTTTGGAATAAGTTGAAAATTGCAGTATTAATAAAAAATGTTGTTTGAATTTCAGGCCGCGACGCAGATCGGGCAGCAGCATCGTGGTGATCGACGGCGACTTGGACACGGTGAAGCGGCCACCCGATGAGCTGCTGCTGGACGAGCTCGGCGGCGTCGTTGGAGGCGGCATCGACTACAACATGGGTATGATGCTCGCCGGCGACAATGGCCCCCATCGGGAGATGGCTGTGGACGTGCCGGAATCGTTCATCGCGCGCAACAAGACGCCGCCGCGCTACCCGCCGCCAAAGCCCATTCTCACGGTGAGTTTCCGGTTTTCATTGCCACACCCGCACAAACAAATTCGCACAAGATGTGCGAAGTGTGAATGCGCTGGGTTGGCATTCACATGCGCAAAGAGCAAAAGACGTGATAACGGACTTGTGTGATTACTACACACGTCGGGCGTCGGGCGTCGGCGTCGGCAGAGGGATGACACGTGTGACGTTTGCCGCTCGGCGATAACAATGAAAACACACATTACACAACTGCTCTCCTGCCCACAAAGGGTGCCAGAAATAGGTCTCGCACCACTATCATCCCGCCGATGGGGAATTTAGCACAAAGCAAAACGTGTCGTATGTGCTTGCTTTCTGCGTGCTTTATTTATTTTATTGCACATATGGGTATAAGACAATCGCACACATACCAACGCATCGATCATTGGGGAGGCCGCATGTCAATGATTTGCATAAATGTTTGTGTTATCAATCGTCCCATTCATACACGCATGTCATCCCCGTAGACATCGAATTGTTTTTTGTTCTGGAGGCCAAGATATATATTTTCCGCGATTTGATGGAGCAAAATGATCGATTGCCTTTTGGCAATGCATCAACATATTTTTATGCGGCATTATTTATAATCATTGCACACCCATCCATATCGCTTTTCTTTGCTCGTCCGCAACATGCAGGTGGGGTACGATCGACTGCTCGGCGTCACGTTCGGCGACGAGAACCAGGAGCGCGCTATCGACGTGCCGGACAATTTCGTCGAGCGCAAAAAGACGCCGCCAAAATATCCGACCGTCATCAAGGTAGTTACGTTGTGTAATTTAGGTGCTCTTCCACTCTTCTTCCTCTTGCCCTACGAGTAGTGTTTGAGTCTTCTCCTTCTCTTCGGCTTCGTAACGACTATTCTTCGTAAAAAGTTTAAAAATTACATTAGAAGGGCATAAATAAAACAAAATTACGAATGGCATTCGCACGACGGCGAAAAACAAAAGAAATGGCTGCTGCAGAAGAGCAGAGGAAGGGCAAAAAAAAACTATTGTAGGAATGCGAGCGAAAAGTCGCGCGAATGCGAAATATGACGATCGTAAATCTCTTGAGCGGCCGGAATTTTCGCCGTTAGCGACGTTAAATTTCAACTAATATCACTTTTCTCGACAACGGTTGTTGTCGTCGTCGTCGGGCGGTTGGCGGCGGCGGCGGCAGTGTTTATGTCTATTGCATGCAACGAGCGAATATTTTTCAGGTCTTCTCTCGATGCCAAGCGCGACCGCCAAAGATTCAAATTTATCGTCATTGTATTCTCTTCGGATGCTATTAATAAACCTCGCTCGCACATTCATTCATCTCTTAGCGTACTTTAGTAAAATCTTGAATCAAATTCTGTGCTACTACGCGGCGGCAATTCATTAAAATCATTAGCTGAAGCGACTAGTTGGAAATTAAGAATTGGGAGGACATCATGTGAATTTCGGCACTGTTGGAAACATCGAAAAGCAATTCTTCCATCGTCAATCGACCGTGTTTCATTTCTCACACTCATTCAATTTCATTCTACCTACCACTATGCAACTATGCTACGACTCGTTTACACACTTCATTTGCATTTGCGCGTTTCGCATATGGATTGCTGCACGGTTCGAATTGTACTTTATTGTGTTGCGCCGCTAACAAATCACTCCGCTTAACAATAACAATTATGCGTGTGCATGTCTCACTATTTCGCATTGTTTGCTCAAAGCTAGAATATCTGTAGCAGCAGGCTGGGTGTTCGGTAATTAGCGGCAATTAGATTGAAAACTTTCAAAACTGTTGAAATTAGTGTCAAAACTTTTTTCGGCCGAACAATACACTCATTAATAAATTGCGAAAGTTACAAAAAAACTGAAATTTGACTGGTGTATAGCCTGGAGTGAACGGTAACACGACGACGATGACGACGGCGTCCAGCAAACCGGTGCCGCCGCCACGCGATCACATCAAAGATGGCCGCGTAACGAACAAATCGAGTGCACCGCAGCTGCCATCGCGCATTGCGAACAATAACAATAATATTCCGCCGCTGACGGCGACGGCGACGGCGGGGGCGACCACGACAAGTCCCACCGCACTGCCGGCCGGTATAGTCATCGACGCCACCACCGGCGAGCCCACCAAGGAGCAGCTGACCAGCATTAAAAAGTATCAGGTGAGTGTCAAGTTTTATCATTCTTCCACTTGCGATATTGATAAGTAATTCAGTTATGAAGTGGGTAGAAATATTACGCTTTGATGTGGAAATTAGCTGCCGAAACAAATGAACTGGTATAATATGCGCAAACATTCGTTTAATTTGCGAGTCGCTGGAAATCGCTGATTGAATTACAGCACGGCATGCGCACGCATGAAAAAATTAGCAACCGGATTGGTTGTGGCGTCATTTGCGAATCGATTGGCAGCGGAGTGATTTTCGCTACTAATTATACAGCCGCCAACCGCCCAGCCATTATATGCATCATGTTTTGTGTTTTATGGATGTATTTCCAATTCACACTCGATTTGTTCGCCGCCACAAGCGATTTGATTGGGTTTTTAATGACTCGCCGAAATGAATATGTTTGTCAGCGTCTGCTTGACACGAAATTAATTTGTTGTGTACATAATTTTATTTGATTTCGTATAAGCACGGAAATTACGCCTGGGAAGACGGCGGCTGGAATGAAAGTCTTCCGGGTGGAATTATGCGTGCTTAACTACCACACGAGTGTGTGGTTACGCGGCGGATGTATTCACATGCTATTTGCATAATTTTAATAATTTCGCGCGCAGCATGAGGAGTACAGCTACTCGCTACTCGGAAATGACGAAGATGCGAACCGCACCCGCTAATTTCAGTACTTACATGTTTCGCAATCATCAATCGGTTGCAAATCATAATAAAATAAAGGGAGAGCAATAAATTCCATGGATGTTAATTGAAATTTTTATTAGATATAATAAAATAGTATTTATTGCTGTTTTATAGTCCTCCCGCGTTAAGGGATGCGTCGGGAGGAGGGAGGGAGGGGTGGTGATGTGTTTAGATTATTGCGCAATCGAACGTGAATTGTTTTATCCCGTCCGGGGACTTTGGCTATTTCCCAAAGGTAAACAAACAAACAACAACATGCCGAAGTCGCCAATGATGATCATGACCGAAATTCGGGGAATATAGTGCCTGTGCAAGATAAACAAAAGACCGAGCAAGAATGAATAAATTATTCGCCGCTATCAATTCTGATTTTTCGTTTGCGAAATTATATCAATTCAATGTTTTTCATTTGAATAATTATTTGACGGCTGCGGGAGAGAAGGTGAAGGAGGACATTTCGAATTAGAAACGGATCATTGACATTCCGCCCAAGTGCCGCTTCCGATAGCCAACGTAATACTTGCGCGCCTCGTGCGATTTGTAATCATTACCGTCTTTTTCCCATCGCTCATTTCACTCGTGTCGCTCTCTTCCGCTGTACCACCACCACCACCACGCTTCTTGTTGATGATAAATTCCATCTCGGCAGAATGTACAAATTCAGTCGTTCGCTTCCCATGCTGGTGGAGTTCCTCTTCTTCGCCCGGCAGCTTCCAACTCGACAACTCACATTTTCCGCGCGCAAGTAGGTGTGCGTTGTAGTAGGATAGTATTTGGAGAGGCTGCGTGCTGCTCGGCTCGACGCCCGACAGCATCAGCGGTATGGAATTCGTGCCATTTAAGGCGTTCCTAGTTAAAAAGGTTAACGTTCATTATCCGTTCGCAGCCGTCCATGGCGTTGCGCAAAGCGATTACGCTCTAAATTGATTTTTTTTGCTAGCGACCGTCACAGATTGAAACATTGGATAATAATCGGGAACTAGTTTGAAGATTATATTAATAATAATGGCAATATTATCATGTTTGATGTAGATTGCGGAGTTTTTGCGAGGTTTGCGATAGGATCGGGTTGGAACACTCGGTGGACGATCGCTGCATACCGTTGTGGGAGCCGAGGATCGGTATGACTCGTAAACGCGCCTTTTCGACTCCGACGGCAGCTCGGCGGCTCGCTCCATCTCGTCCTACGAATGGAATTTTAGATATTTCGGTATTAGGTAAAAATCGCCAATTTATAATCGGTACGTGTAGTAAGCTTTCCGCAGGCGATAATTTTCCGCCTGTGTGCGCTAAAGCTGAAGATCATGTAAGAAATTCTATAATATTTTGCATCGAAGCAATCAAACGAAAGAAATGTTTTTAAACATTTTATACGATTCGCCAAATGTAATATTAAATAGTAGCGTGACTGAGGTATTCCGGATATGCGGTGCAAAATTGACCTGACGTCTGTTGCATACATGCAACTGGTTGCGAGAATAGCAACAAATGCAATGCATTTTCCTCGTATAGTCATTGCGTAAATCCTCCGTTTTGGTCCTTTTTGCTCCAGCTTGCATGGCACGCAGAGGGATGGGAATGAAAATTCTCCCGTACGCGAGAGAATGTCTGTTGGCAGTCCTTTTGGCCGTCGGCCACCGACACAGGGTGTGTATGCATTCGCAAGGATGAATGAATTCCATCCACGCAAGCTAGCTCCCAGCTCCAGCGGGCGCGCAACTTTGAATCAATATTGATCTCTTCGCTGCGCTTGTGAAAAACGAGCAGTGAAGCAACTAGAATGCAAAATGAAAAATGGCAAAATCGAATGCCAATGAATGAAGAACGATGGGAGAGGGATGAAGAAGGAGAAGAAGAAGGCAGACAGTTGGGAAATCCCAAATCAACGAAAGCAAGCAATCAAACAAGAAAAAGAAAACCTGGTGAAATGTAACGGTGATGGAATTCTTCGGCGATTAGTCATTCGAAATGTCGCCAACTTTGCGCTAAAATGATAACGCTTGCAGATTTAATTGGAAATGCAGTCGCAAATCGGAATTAAATTACTTTCAAATCATTAGATTTGGTTCTTATTAGATATTTTAAATTGTTGAATATTTGATGCGATTTGCACCTGCAACAATTACCAAACGCTACCAATTATTACATGCATTTCATTGATATGCAGGCGCACATGGAATTTTTAGCGGTAATCAGCATGAACGCATGAAACCTATTGCGACAAATAAAACACAAGTATGTATGGTATAGTAATTGACGTGCCAGGCATGGCAGACAGGTGGGGAGGCGGCCGATCATCATACATACGGGTGTATTACTTACTTACCTGTATAAATTGCGCGCTGTGCGTTCGTTGAGCGCGAATGCACTTGGCGCCTATCGCTACCGCGTCGGTCGCGTCGTCAGCGTCATCGTCTCGCTGTATTTAATACAAACATGACGCAATTGTCGCTACTATGCGTGTGCCCGACGACGAGTGCCTTTCCGATTAGTTGCGCGGGCGTAGGCAGTCATCGCAGGTCGACGTTCACGTTCGTTCCTACGAGCTTTTCACGTGCAGGCATTGTTGTGATTGTGGTGCAGCACATTGTTTGATTGTCCGTTTTACTTCAACTGCTTGAAATGAAATCAATATAAACAGTTTCAGTGTATCCGTTTCGAATGCGAAAACTTTGATTAATCACTTGGTTGTTTACGCAGTGCGGCGATTAATACAAATAGTGCTTATCACTTGCTGGATTTTTCGCATTCAAATACACGACAACGTCAATCATATCTATTCCCTCAATCGGCGTTTCTTTCATCGATATGTGCGCGCCGATTAGTTCGATTTGTGTCGCTTGTTATTGTGTGCGCGAAACCATAACCATCCATGGGTGACGACTGGCATTCAGCGATTAGCGAAAAATGATGGTCGCCAATCAAAGTTTACCGCGAAATAACAATTACTACACGCAGGTAATACGAATACAGTGTAGAAGCTAACTAGAATGATACATTGGATTATTTACGGAAACATAAGCGTTTTTAACCAATCATATTCAATTAATTGGCAATTGGGCGATAATACATTGTCGGGGTTGATCAAATGTTTCACCTACGCAGCCACCGTTGAACAAACTTTCAACCGGGGAAAAATAAATTTACGTGAAGCGAATGCAGCCCTCTATTGCGGCGCTCGGGAAAAACAAACACGCGCGCCGGGATACTATCTTTCCGCAACATATAAAATTTATACATACAATTTTCATGCCAGCGCGTGGGCAAGAATGACATTTAGCATTTCGCTTTTCAGCTATTTTCCATGAATGAGAAGCGTGTGCGTATGCAGCGCAAAACAAAGTTGTATAAAGTCATTAATTTAATTAAATCCAACTTTCCGGTGGCCACCTGCACCGCACTACATTTACATTATTTACATGCCATGTAATATAAACCCTTATATTACGTTTATTAAAATTTACCCACTCGTTGTCATATTTGTGCACATCCAGAAAAGCTTCCACAATGCCGATTCGCGTTAAGCGCTCTGTGATTTTCTCGCGTCAAACGCAATGAAAAGGGAAAGCGAAACTTTCCTTGGATAGCCGAACAATAAAATTAACATATATAGCAATTGCAACATATTATCTGCACACATGTCCGCGTTTGCGATTCGAATACATGTGGAGAAATGCCCCAAGTAAGTGGCATGTCAGTCAAAAAGTTCCCAACGAGTTCATTCTGATTATACGAATGTGTTGAAGTCGAGCAGCATGCACAATAAACACATATATACGTGCTTGAAATAGTTTTGCACTATTACGGTAGAAGAGAAAATTGAGAGTAAATCCCACATTGTACGTATTTAATTCCTACACACTTCTGTGGATTTATTTAATTATCAAGTCTACGTATTATCAATTGTTTCATATTTATCATGCCCATTCATTAGAAATTACAATACAATTGTATCTTAATCAATTTTATTACTATTCATAATATGCAAATTGAAATGTGAGAGGTTAATTGAGTGATTTCACTTTCACGATTCAACGCAGAAGGGACGAATGATGATGTATAACGTAATACATACAACATTAATACATAATATAAATGCAATCGTTAATTGATGCTGTCGTGCGGTGTGCGGTAACGAATCGTAAACGCGATGCACGGAATGAGATCAATTAGGAAGACGTAAGAGCATCGCTAATTGCTATATGGTGAAATTTTATCTTTTGGTTAGTTATGCAATATAAAATTGACTAGGAATATAAGTTGAAATATTAGACAACAAAGTGCATAAAATTAATAATTTGACGAGCACTTTTAATGCCGCGAATAAAATTTAATTTTCTAGTCGTAGCTTCACTTCAAGTAAGAAAAACAAGATTAATTTTCATGTGTACTGTACGTGTGCGACTCTTGGACGGAAAATAATAAAAATTGCATTGTTTAATTGCATCGCAACTGTCGTACAGAACAACACCGTAATTCGTAATTACATCGTAATTACAATATGAAGAACGAAATGACATTAATAATCCACTTGTAAGTGAAAGATGGTGGACTGGTTTATTCATAGACAAATATAATACATAGTAGGACATTGTACTCTTGTTATAAAAACTGAAAGATTTAATGGAATTTCGAATTTATAGCGAACAATCATATTTGTGCATAAATTCTTTGCAAATGGCATCACTTATCTGTGACTCGCATGCGAAAATCGATGTTGTATGAATATAATACGATTTAGTGTGCACACATTTTCAATAAGGAAATTTAAAAATTCGCACCGGAATGCACATACTCGGGCCGTGTTGCATTGGCGCATTTTATGCGCAAGCATCGTTGCATCGTTCGACACGATTTCACCATAAAATCGACGCTTCGGTCGCACCGCAGCACCGGCCCGGTCGTGTCGCATCGACAACTTTTCCACACGCCAACTTTTAACGCAAATATTATTTGTTCATAACTTATAACTATCCGTTCCGTCGCGCCGCGCCGCGCCGCGCAGTGCTGCACGGAGGACGTTTCTTATCAACTTTGTCCATAGTGTGCAGCGTTTCGAGCGTTTATAGTATTCTTTACCTCCACTCTCAACTTTCAAATTGCTGGAATAAAGAAAAATTGTTATTCTACTAAAACAAAGTAATGTTTATACTTTTTTAGAAGCAACGAATTATTTAGTAGCTTAAATTTTATGAAATTCTAAGAGATTTCAATTCTATTTCACCTAAAATAACGGTTTTTTTTGTAGTGCATTTTCTTTACATAACATTAATTTTTCCACTTCTAATAAGACGCAAGAGTTGCGTTGATTTATGTGCGTTACGCGCGCGAAGAGCAGTGAAGATGATGAGCGCCGCTATGAAGCATCTAACGCCCAACGATTAATGTTTTATTCATCGTTTTGAAATGTTCGAAATACGTTATCTCGCCACTGGTGTATCATCAAAGTAGTGCACATATGAAGTATTTCTCCGCACGTTAGTTTTTATTTACATGAAAATGGAAATCTCGCTTACAGCTTCTTTTTTTGCTCTCCGCTGTCTCCCTCGCAAACTCTGCGAAATAGCCATATTATCGGAATCGTAAAAATTATGTTTTCCTCTTTCTACGCCCCTCATGCATATTGCGTTTCTATTTTTTATTCTTTTTCTTCACATACCAGTATAGAAAGAAAAAAATTGTTATGTTGTTTGTGCTATATAACAATATGTTTCTATTTCGTGTGGTATGTGTGTGTGCAGGAACAAATCAGGAAGCGGAAAGAGGAGGAGGACCGCATCGCTGCTCAGAATGAATTCCTGCGGACGTCGCTGCGCGATTCGCGCAAGCTGCACGCGTTGGAGAGCCGCCCGCATGGCGCCGATAACGAGGCGTTCGCCGAGGACGACGTCGTCGTGCTTGCTGGCAGCCGACGCGAATCCACCTCCAGGCCGACGACGCCCGCCTCCGATAAGGAACTCGTCCATTCCGCATACGGTAAATATCTCAATCGATACAAATCGGAAAACAAGCATACACACGCCCGCAAAAAAAATCCAACGCGTGCACAATGCGTATTTCCGGTCCGTGAACCAACAAAAACGGTCACGCTGACCGCGCGCCATCGATTTCCTGCTCATTCATTCATTTGGGAATCTGTTGCCCGCAGGCTACGGCGAATTGGTGGCATCCGTGCAGCGCCTGCAGCTGCAGCTGAAGAAGGCCGGCACGGGCGGCGGCCTCGGCGGGCTGGAGGGGCGCGTCGCCGCCGTCCAGTCGCTCATCCTCTCGCCGCAGTTCGGACGCGCGCTCGCCATCCATAACAAGGTGCAGGCGGTGCGCAACCGGACGGCGCCGCGGCCCGCCGCCGACGCGCAGAACGCGCTGCGCGACTGTCTAGATGCCTTAGGTGCCTCCCAAAGTGCTTACGCCGTCGAGCTCGCCGCCCTCCTCACCGGCTACGAGTTCGAGGCGTTGATGATTGCGCACGACGGCGTCGCCGCCGCCTTGCCGGACGACTCCACATCGCCGGTGCCGTCGCCGGGCGAATGCAATACCGCCAACGCCACCGCTTCCAAGTCAAACGCTGCCGCGGTGGCGGCGGCGGCGGCAGCAGCGGCGGTCGTTGCCGGTCTTACCGATCACTACACCGAGGACAACATAAAAATCGTGAAGATTGAGAAGAGCACCGAACCGCTGGGCGCGACCGTGCGCAACGAAGGCGACGCCGTCGTCGTGGGGCGCGTGGTGCGCGGCGGCGCCGCCGACAAGAGCGGCCTGCTGCACGAGGGCGACGAGATCCTCGAGGTGAACGGCATCGAGATGCGCGGCAAGACGGTGAACGCAGTCTGTGATATACTCGCGGCGATGGAGGGCACGCTCACGTTTCTCATCGTGCCGGCGTCGGTGAGCAGCCGGCATGCGGCGCGCGAGACGCTGCTGCACGTGCGCGCCCACTTCGACTACGACCCCGAGGAGGACATGTACATACCGTGCCGCGAGCTGGGCATCGGCTTCCGCAAGGGCGACGTGCTGCACATCATCAGCCAGGAGGATCCGAACTGGTGGCAGGCGTACCGCGAGGGCGAGGAGGACCAGACGCTCGCCGGTTTAGTGCCATCGCAAAGCTTCCAGCATCAGAGAGAGAGCATGAGACTCGCCGCCGAGGAGCGCATGTCGAAGCCGCAGCGCAAGTCGACGACGCTGCTCTGCGGCAAGACGGCCAAGCGGAAGAAGAAGAAGGGCTCGTACGTTGAGTCCGGCTATCCCATGTATTCGAACGCAGTGGACGGTGGGTTTCTTGTCCAACCTTCCCCTTTCCGTTACCAAACTGATGTTGTTATTTGTATTTTGTATAGAATTCGAACCGGAAGAGATTCTTACCTACGAGGAGGTGTCGTTGTACTATCCACGCGCGAATAATAAGAGACCCATCGTGCTCATTGGTCCGCCGAACATTGGACGACATGAGCTCCGGCAGAAATTGATGGAGGATGCGGAACGCTTTGCTGCCGCCATTCCACGTGAGTACTTTCCGAGTTGTGTAATATCTCAAATCATTTAAAATATAACGTTTCAGATACATCGCGAGCGCGAAAAGACACCGAGGTGGACGGACAAGATTATCATTTCATAACGCGTGCGCAATTCGAAGCGGATATCTTATCGCGAAAGTTTGTCGAGCATGGCGAGTACGAGAAGGCCTACTACGGCACCTCGCTGGACGCCATCCGCTCGGTGGTCAATTCGGGCAAGATATGCGTACTGAATTTGCATCCACAGAGCTTGAAGATTCTGCGCACGTCCGACTTGAAACCGTACGTCGTCTTCATTGCGCCGCCAAGTCTTGAAAAACTGCGGCAGAAGAAGATACGAACGGGTGAAACCTACAAGGTACTTGCAAACATTATTATCTAAACTGCAATGTGAAGTAACATGTTTTTAATTAAAGGAGGAAGACTTGAAAGACATCATTGAAAAGGCGCGCGAAATGGAGGATAAATACGGTCACTTCTTCGATATGATCATCATCAATAACGACACGGAACGCGCGTACCAGAATCTCCTCGGCGAGATCAACAGTTTGGAGCGTGAACCGCAGTGGGTGCCGGCCGCATGGGTGAAAGCCCTCTAGTGCATGGCCAGTGGGGAGAAAGTTCTGTAAGTCAAGAATTGTTGTGCGAGAAACCGCGAAATTAAGTATTTAACCAATTTGCTATGAGCATGACGCTGATGAGACCGACGGTAATTATGAACTGATTGTGACTGAAACATAACACAAACACAAAAGCAGAGACGAGATGAAGGACGATCCACTACTTATTAACTAATTAATAAAATTAATGATATTTCATTGCATTCCACGTTGGGACAACGGCGCATTCATATACGTACGGTAATAGGAATATGATGATGATGCATGGAATGCAAATGATTTACGGTTTCGTTTTTCGAATAATATACCTATGTAAATATTGACTCGTCAATGGCGGAATTGCAACAAACAAACAAAATGTCTTTCAAAAACAGATTTTAAATCTCTGGCACAGAACACTCGTACACCGGAATCGCGTGCGTCCAGAATACGTGACTTCTCTCGTCGTAGCGTAAAACGAGGAGAAGATTGACGTGGAAATCGATCGCGAAATGTTTACGGAAATATTTCTAATCAAACAATTAATTAATTAATTAATTAAATGCATGACACTGTTGTTGCCCACGTGATCGTTCGTTAGTGGCCATGAAGCGAGGGGATATTAATCAATTTCCTCGATGTCAACGGACAAATATTTCCACGTTTTAATCAATTTTTTGCGCATGTTCATAAATAGCAAGTAAAAATGCTCTTTCAAAAGACAGAGAATGACGATGAAAAATGGTGAAAATTAATAATCTCGTGGTGCTAGTCGTTATAAACCACCAATTTTTCTCAAAAACATTAAATTAAATTCCACGTTCTTAATTGAATTGTGTTTTCCCGACGATGAATCCGTTGAAACGAAATGTGTGGCGAAAATTGAAGAATTTCCTATTGACGCATATCAATATATAAACAACAAGTTTATGTGACGAGTTGGAAAAGGATTTAGCGTAAATGTATAAATATTTGACGCCTTTAATTTTTTTTTTTTTGAAAAAATTAGGAACAATTAGCGGTGCGGATTCGTCGTCGAATTGTTCATTTTGCGTCGTTCCCTCCGAAATACCTACAAGTTCGTAACAAGCGCCCAAAAAACAAAATTACCGCCTAAAGACATCACGTGTGAGTGCTGTGATTTTTTCGCTGCAGGCCCGCGATCTTAAAAACAGACAGAAAATAGTGTTGATATGAATTCTATTACAATGGAAAATTCGATAAATTTATTTATTATTACTATCTATTATTATATTGCGTATTAGAATTATTGTATAGTTAAATGTTAAAAACAAACGGAGACGGCAATAAAATTTATTGTAAATAAATAAAATTCAATGATTGACAGAGAGCGAGAGAGAACCTACACTTTAAACTGTCGAAACATTTATTATTATAGATGACTGATCCGTTGCAAACGAACAGAAGCCATTCTATTGAGAGAAACACGCGTTAATATCACAGAGTGTAACTATCTATCTATCTGTTCCGATCATAATAGATATTTCGTAAAAAATAGTCTTCTACTCGACGTAACATGCAAATAACTAAATACATACCTACATACTATGATCAGAGTCGGATACGTGTTCCCCTGCATTGGGCGAATAAACAATAGAAGACGCCAAATAAGATATAATCGTCGTTTTTTCAATTCCACTCTTTCGGTAATAACGTAAATTGTAGAGACGAACGATTCCGACTCTGACAAAAACAAAGTTAATCATTAACGAGCACTTTAATGAGTGAAATAAATTACATAATGACAAAATGTGTAGATTTCAAAATAAAAACCTACAAGCTATATTAAAACATAAAAAAACTCGCAGCAGAAAAATCAATGATGATAAAAATAACACTTGTTACTCGTTACTTATTCGAAAAATAAAATGCAAAGAAATTGGGCGCGTTCCTTGCCGACGTGTGGCACAAAGAATGGAATTTCAAAGATGAAACCGCATACCTAAGAAATGAAAAATACAAAATGTAAATTAAAAAATCGATGTTAGGAAACAGTAAAAAAAATATGAAAAGTGAAAAACATTGTACTTTTGCGTTCCATTTCTACATCTCTTCTGTTAGCGTCGGTGTTTTTGTTTTCGGAAAGACATTCCTAATCGCTGACATGCTAAAATATACCTATTGTGAAATGAAAGTCATATAATAACCGATTCATGTTGTGAATCAGATAATTTTAAACGAGTTGCTGTAATGTACTTAAGTTGTCCAATTGACGATGCTCAATCAATATGTACTTCATTCGGATATCTATTATTTATTTTCACTTAATTGGTATTTAATATTGTATTAGTTTAAGGGGTACATTATACGTAACTACAAATTATACAAAACGACTCCTTCCGATCTATCATTAGGCATATTACGGTATATAAATCTACCCAATTAGTTTAGTTGCCAAAACAAGGAATGTGTAAATTACACACGCGACAGCAGCAAATGAAATTAATCCATGGAAAACGATATATACACGAACATTGCTTATACATTTTATTTGAATATTATTTTTTGTATTTTATAAAAGTCCCATGTATGACGCGCATAAGTGGTTCTTCTGTTATGAAATGCGACAATGTTATTTTCGTATATTATAAATATATTTATAATTTTTGTGTATTATTATGTATTAATGAACTGATTCCGATCAACAAAATGGGGATTTTTTTTGCAGTATAAGTTATTATTGATATTGTTGTACATATAAAATTCAGATGTATATAAAATAATAATTATAATGATGAACTAAATATAATGCCAGACCCTATGGTGTCTGAATAGATTATTGATTCTTTGATTCATTCATTCCCTTGTGTTGTCTTTAACTGTTTCTTGAATTTGCAGCTGAAAGGTAAGAAAACAGCAACAAGCTTACAAATGATAGTTTTATTTTCATAATAAGAAGATACATTTGATAGTTTCCAACTATAATTCATAGACTACATGTGTTTTCAACATTATCCATCAAATCACTTGCAACGTCACGTTTGAATATAAAAGACTGCCAAGTACTTCATTCACCGGTTTCACATCATCATTTCAATTAATTCATGCTAAAAATATTTCCATGGTCGAATATGTATAAACTTTCTGCATAAAACAATCTTTGTCGACTAAATGGAGCATATGCTAAACGTTATATGTATGTAATTTTCTTTAAATATAAAACCATCCGTACGACCGTTAATGGCAACATGCAATACTACATCAATAATAAAATAAATAAACCCCCTAAATATACGCGAAATGATAAAATTAATTGGCCAATAATGTCATATTTGCATCGTTCGATGGTTGAAATCAGTCGGTTAATGAACACAAATACAATGGTGAGTAACATTGAACTATAATAAAGAACTTGCATTTGTTTAGAGTGTGTAGTAATTATTTATAATGTATTTACGATTAATTGCGCTCTCGTAGTGGACCAGGACTCTCCACCCGACTGTTGTTTAGAGTTCTATTCGGGCTGGCGACGTTTTCCTTATCTGCAGAATGCAGCTTGGCTTTGCGCGGCGATTGCATTTGCAGAGAAGACAATTGTTTCGTCAGCTTGTCGATTGTTTTGGTTTGCGATTTCACCTTTAATTCCAATTCTCGCTTTTCCTATAAAAAACGATAGCAAAAGGGTATAAGAATAACGTTTGATTGCATTTTTTTGATAATATACCTCGGCAAGTTCGTAGTTTTTAGCCTTCAGATCCATTGTGTAGTGAATCTTCTGTTTTAGATTCTGATGTCCGAGCAGCTGGGCATACTTAGCTCCCATCGCCTTCGCTTCACACTCAGCGGCCGCTTTCTGCGAGAGCAACCCGACGCGCTCTTGTTCGTAGTCCTCGAGTTGTTGGCGAAAGGGTCCAATCAGCGCTTCCTGTTCCATATTTGTTCGCTCCAAGTCGGCGTACTGTGCTTGTAACGCTTCAAACTGCTGAAGCAGAGTATCATACCTGCCGCTCTGCTCGATGTATTTCTTGTTGATGCCTTCCAGCTCTTCAAACTCCTTCTCATACATCAACGCCCTATGCTTGTAATAATCGCAGTACTGCGAATACGAATCGCTCTTCTCCTGGATTTGTTGCAACTGCTTCAGCAATCCTTCGACCTCTTCCTTACGATCTTCGCAATTGATCAGTGTCGCATTTATTCGCTGCATCTCATTCAATTTCCCGCGCAAACCATTATTGTCGACTTCCAGCGCCGCAATCTTCAGCTCACATTCATCCCGCTCATTCTCCACGTTCGTAAAACCCTCCTTTACATTGCGCACTTCTTCGCGTAAGACATCGTTCTCTTTCGTCACCGTGTCGATCTCTTCACGCGCGCGCTCGATCAATGCTTGTGCGTTCTCGTTGAGCGCGTGCTCATCGTGAAGCTGCTCAAGCACCGCCTGCATGTCGCACTCCTTATCATGCAGCTGCTGCATCAAGACTCCAAACTGAGACATGGCATGGGCCTTATACTCCTCCACCTTGCGAATCAGTGTTATCTCCAGTTCGGCGATGCGATCGTCATGCTGCTTTAGCGTCTCGTGGTACTCTACTTCAAGTGCCTCATTCTGCTTGCCCACCAGATCAAGTTCGTCGCGTAGTTGATTGCATCGAGCCTCAAATTCAAGCTTAGACAATTCGCAAGTCTCCAATTCGCTTTTGAGCTGCTCCACATCGTGATCTGAGTCCAGCAGCCGCTTCTTCAGCGTGTCGATCGTTTCGTGTGCCTTCGTGATCGAGATCTCATACAGCTTCTTCTGCTGCAGAATTTCCTGCACTTCCAACCGACACTGTGCCAATTCCTTCTCCATGTCGACTTTTAGAGTTTCTTTGTCTTTAATGAGATCCTTGCATTTTAGCTCCGCTTCTTGCATGGCGATTATCAGATCGGCGTTCTCCAATTCGTTCTTTTGCAACTCCTTAAGCTTGGCGTCAAGTTCGTTTTTAATTTCGATCTTCTCCCACTCGCACTGGCTGATACTGTATTCGCTGATCGCCTGACATTCCTTCAGAATCGCCTCGGATTCTGTCTTTTGCTTGTCGTATGCAATTTTCCATGTGGCGTCGATATCCTTGTACTTCTCCTGCATTTGTATATCGGCCAGCACGTTGGCTTCCTTCGCGTCTTCCTCGATCTGCTTGATCTTCGCAGTCGCCTCCTCCAACAGCTGCTCCTTTTCTCGGGCGTGCTCGCTGGTCAACGCTGTGATGCGCTTTTCAAAATTCACCTTCTCCTTGTCCAACTTACTCTGCGCTTCGGTGACGCTCTCCAGCAGCGTGTACTCCAAATCGACCACTTCGTCCTTGCATTTCTTCTGCAGCGCCGCTATTCGTTCCTCGTACTCCTGCTTGAGGTTCTCCACTCGTGCCTCGAGCGTTGTGATCTGATCCTGTAGTTCTAGAATTTTGGTTTCTTTGCTCTCAAGCGTGCTGCGATACGTCGCCGTCACGTCCTCCAGCGATTTTTGAGTAATATCCAATTGTGTGTTGAATTCAGCCTTTGTTCTCTCTGCCTCCGCGCGGATCTGCTTCACTTGCTCCTCTTCATACAAAAGGGCTGTCTCCAGTTTATGGACTTGTGTCTTGAGTGCATGTGTTTCAGTGTCATACTCAAGGAAAGCATTCTGCAGCATCATCTTGTGCTCCTCCTTCAATTCATTACACGTCTCCTCAAATTTGTATCTATCCGAAGTCAATTTCTCCTTCTGCACCTCCAGATCATTGAGCTGCGCCTTCATTTCTTCTATCTGTTCAGTCAGGTCCTTGATGAAGAGATCTTTGTTGTTGCACTCGACGATTTTATCCTTGAGCGCTTCGAGATCCAACTCCTCATCGTCGGCGAACTCGGCCAGCATGTCCTTCTTCTTGCTCTTGGAGAATAGATCCGAGCCCTTTGTTTTGCGGCCCGACAGATTGAAAATGGTCTTCTTTTTCTTGGGCAATGTTGGCTATCGAATATTCCCAGGTGTTAATATCGTGACATAATGCATAGCACTTGTACTTACAGTACGGAAACATGGTGTGCTCTGCACGGAAGCCGTGCTGCTGACGCATTCCCCAAACGGCGATTTATCATCACTGAAGCGCTCGCCTCTCGGAATAACCGCGTTCTTGGCGTTCGCTTCAATTTTCACGTTGTAATCGGCCGGCGACGGGGTGCACGCTGAAAACACACCACACGCATTGAAATCACCATGTGCGAGCTACTTACCGAGCTCAACTTACACACCGGGTCGTTAAACCGCGTGATTTTTGCACGTGAAAACGACATGCTGGCGGAAATCGAAGAGAACAACGCGCACGCGGTGAAGCAGGCCGCGCAATAGGCGATTTGCGAGTCGATAGATAGGTTACACCGACGCGACCGTTATCACCGTTATGTGCGGATTCGAATTGCCTCACCCGCGCGCGCGCGCGCGTTCGCGTTTGCTGTGTGCACCGGGCAGCAGCGTGTAGATTGTCTCAAGTTTATCACTAGACACTGATAACGATGTGGGCAATGTGAGCAAATACGAAGGAGTGTGGAGGATTGCGGAGGATGGTGAAATGGTGAAGTGCGACTAGATAGTGTGTGCGTGCGTGTATGTAAAAAGCGCGAACAGAGCGGCACGGACAGCTGTTTGCTGCCGTTTGCCGGCGCGCACGACAACGATGATGGAGGGTATTTAATTTCGATGATTTCGACGAACTCGCTCTCACCGCCCTTAGCACAGCAGAGACGCGAGAGACGCGAAGCGCGCGCGCTGCTGCTGATCGTGTGACGCGTGTGACGGTTGAGAAACGAAGAGCGTCGTTCCCTTTGAACCGGCCAGCCAATCGCTGCTCGTGGTTGTGTTTACGGTTTACGTTCCTTCTTCTTTTCGTTCCCTCGATGCTTTGTAGCCTTTCTTCTTTGAAGCCCTTTGTTGGTTTTGCTTTGAGCTATTCCTATAATGCCTAGGGAGGCCTCTACTTCTACACTTTCGCTAGCACATTCCATTCAGATTGATTTCATTTTTTAAATCCTAACAAATTAAGTTCCTTATATTTATAACTTAAATTAAGATAAGGTGAAGTGGGGTAAGATCGAAGCTGTTTTTGCTAATGTAAGTTCAACTTTAACATTATAGATTTTTTATTATGTTTGAAATATTTGCCCCAACTTGGCATTGACGTAAAGTGCAGTTAATTCTCTATAATTTCCACTAACAGAAATCACAATTTAAATTGAATAAAGTACCTTCTTCTTCTTCTTTATTCACAGATTAAAAAAGACGTGACAGGTGATGCGAACGCCTCCTGTGAATGGGGCAAGATCGTTAGCGGAAAATTAAAACTAATTAAAAGCTATATTCTCACATTACTATGCCAAATCTGAA
>JARJDR010001970.1:0-22224 GCA_030264135.1 Myllaena sp. GC000078
CCCCCCCCCCCCCCCCCCCCCCCCCCCCCCCCCGCCACCGACAAACAAATTATTTCCTTCATGAAAAGCAATAAATAAGAATTCATTACGCGCACAATACGCTAAAAAATCATAACGAAAATATTAATAATAGATGCAAAAGGACCAAATTAAAACAGGGTTATTCTTTCTTCCCCATGCGCATGCTTGCATGTTTTCCGGGGGTTGGGATAGATGCAAATGAGTCCCTTTGTTGGGTAAATGGTGGGCGTGCGCCGCTCGCGTGTGTATCAAGGTGCAAACGCAAAGAGTGTCATCTGTAAGGTATACGTGTCAAAGATGGTGTCGTGTGTATTGTATTTGTCGGCCACACGTCCCGAGTGGTTCGTTCGTTCGTTCGCACGGCCCCACAATGCAGACTCTGCTCTCCCTCGCGATTCAAAGTACTTCTGCAACTACTACTCGGCGTCATACGGCGGAGGCGGCGGTGGTTGTTGTTGTTGTTGTTGTTGTTCGATGCGCTGCCGTTTCACCTCCGGCGGCTGCTCCACCATGCACGCGCCGCTGTCGGGCGGCTCAATGACGTGCGTCGGACTGTCGGCGGGACTCTCCACCACCTCCTCCAGGTGCCGCTTCAGCTCGAGGCCGTGCATCTGATGGCTACAGTCCAGCGTCCTGCAAATCACAAATTCCACACCGTTAAACACACCCCCTTTCCCACGGGCGCTGCAATAAGTTACTTACTTGTAAGGTGAATAGTTCGCCGTTTGCACAATGACCGGCTGCGGCGAGAAGGCGGCCGACGGCGATAGCGATCGCTCCTCGATGTAGGGTATTAAGTATTTGTCCTCGCGATGCTCCTGCCCATTGGCGGACGACGAAGTGCCGCCTGCTTGATGCTGCTGCACTATCTGCTGCACCACGTGTTCGCCAAGCTCACTGCGCTGCTGCTGCTGCTGCTGCTGCAGCAATCGCGACTTGGTGGCGCCGACGAGCGTGCTCATCGGCTGATGGTGGCTGCCGCCGTAGGTGACGACGCTACCCGGACTGCCCGGTGCCGATTGGCTAACGTCGAGCATGTGCTCCGGTGTCGGTGAGCCCTCACGCGACAGTCCCTCCGGTGTCATCAGGCCCGACGAGACGTTCACGTGGCTCGGTGATGCCGGCGCACTTCTACAAGAAGCAAAACAAGGTGGTAAAAGACGCGTCGGGCGGACGTCGAAGGGAATTAATCCAATTACCTTGAACTGAGTCCGAACGGTGCACGGAAGCAGGGGACGCCGCGCGGCCGCCGCCGACGGAACGCCTGCTCGATGAGCTTCGACTCCGACTGCGGATCAATCCGCCAGAAGCTGCCCTTGCCGGGCTCCTCCTGGCTGCGAGGTACCTTGATGAAGTATCGATTGAGGCTGAGGTTGTGCCGGATGGAGTTCTGCCAGCCCTTGTCGGCGGTGCGATAGTAGGGATAGTGTTTGGTGATGTAGCTGTAGATGCCGGAGAGCGTCAGCTGCTTGTCGGAGGCGCTCGCGATCGCTTGCACGATGAGCTGCGCGTACGAGTACGGCGGCTTCGCGTCGTCCTTGCTTCCGCCACCTCCGGCGCCACCACCTCCACCACTGCTGCTGCTGGCACCGCCGCCACCGCTGCTCGCCGGGGTTAAACCACCGCTGCCGTAGCTGTCCTTCGGCTGTATCTACCCGCCCCCCCCCCACAAATACGTGCGATGAGTATTAAGGTACAAGAATGGACGTAGTGACATGCTCACCGAGTTGCCGTTGGGCGTCGGCTGGCGGTAGTCGGGACTGTGGCTCGCCGATGAGACGTGGTGCGTATCCTGCACCACCTGCGCGGCGTAGTGCGCCACCATGTGCAGGTCGGCGGAGATGTTGCGCCGGCCATGGCCACCTGCACAACAAAAACAGCTGGTGAGAGCCGCACCACACGCTAGAAAACGCGCGCTTACCTCGCGGACTAGCTGGACAACTATTGGCGGCGCTGATGGTGCCCGTCGGTGACGGGAACGGGCTGCCGTACGTGTCGTTCTCGGCGGGTATGTTGATCCTTAGCGGCGGCAGCGGATAGCCCCCGCCGCCGCCTCCGCCGGAGCGGTCGCGCATCCGCACCGGCGACACCTCGCGCACCTTCGGCGGTGGCTCGCTTGTTTCGTCCACCAGCGAGCTGAACTGCAGCCGAATGTTGGTGCTGGGAAAGCGGAACGTGCACCTGCAGAGCAAAGTAAAATATCATACACTTGCGTATACCGCGGTTGGGTATTATTCCACCAAAGGTTTCCATAAACATATTAAATTGCTATCGAACGAGGCGATTCGAATACGTATTCTAAACAATATCGTGGTGTCAATCTCGCACTTAGTCACTTAGTGTTTAATCAAACAATAAATATCATTGATAAACAGCATTTGAACAACACAAAAAATACCCGATATATTTCCAGCAATTTTAATCAACATCGACAACCGAGTCCGTAATGAGACAAAGCGCCAAGCTACATGAGTAAACGCAAAAATAAACAGGTTTTGCATACGGCATTAGCGGGAATATATTGCGAGAAATTTCAAACAAACCGCACGTGTAAACAAATCATCGTGCGCTACAATTTGTGCGTGGACCTCGAAATAGCTATCGATTCCATCGATTCCACCCAAATGCGCGCACGAGGGGCGGCCGGGACGCCGCATGTGAAGATGGCAAACAATGCGGAAGGCAGGAAATGGGCCGAATTGAAAGAGCAACGTAATAATCCGCCCGTATGTGCCATGTATGCGGCGGCGGCGGCGGCGGCCGCGTTTTGTTTGTATGGTTTGGTTTCTTCTTTCGTTTGCGGGCGAGAAATAACGATACAAACAGTGAATAGGTAATGGATGAGAATATTGAACGAATCCGAAATCGATCCCTGCGTTGAACGCGCGCGCGGTCGGTGTCTCCCACCGCGCCGCGCCGTGTGTGTGTGTCAATTGCAATAATAATAGGCGCACATGCATAAAATTCATTCCGCAAGGAGACGCAAGTACTCGCTGCTGACACGCGTAACGTGTACACGCATCCCGAGCGAGCACGACGCGCACGCAACGCATGCATGCCAGCGAATAAATGTGTATGAGTTTCGCGCGTTCTATTTTCGACCTCGAAACACGCGGAATTTTCTGTATAAATAAACGCCAATAAACGCTTATCGCCGCCGCCGCCGTCGCCGCCGAGCGCCGGTTTGTTTTGATTCGGCCGCGAACAACGCGTACGCGGATGCGAGCGAGTGAGCGGACATTACTTAGATAGGCATAGAACATAGAACATTATTTATAACAACAAACTACGGTGGCGTCTATCTCCCCGCCTCCTTGCTTGCGACTAGGAAGAGAACCGTTTCCCGATAGCAACGCGCTTCTCCTCTCCCGGAATCAATACGATGACGACGACGGCGGTGGTGGTGGTGGTGGTGGTGGTGGTAGCGGCGGCGAGTGTCCTCGAAGACATCGATTCGGGCAACGCTTTTTTATGCCATCCTCGAGCGCCGCGCGCGCCCACGGGGCCACTAGGTAGGATGCAACAGGTAGTTCGTTCCTGTCGCATGCGTGTGGGTTATTATGTCCAATCCACGAAATGCGTGTTGTTATAAATATCGTGTTATCGCGTACGCAAATATTGCTAGGTATTGCTCGATTCCAGTTTCGGGCGCGTGCGTGCATGAACTGAATCTATTTCCAAAACGTTTACATTTCGCAAGCATTATTGACTGATGAGAATTGTATTACTGCTTTCGTCGTGCATTACAATGATACAACGATTTCGCAACAAAAAAACAAAGATAGTCGTTGATTTCTATAGCGCTAGCAATACTTGAGTAGATTTACGAAGTGTTTCTTTCTGGTTGATGGATGAACAATACTATTACAGCGGATTTTCCGTTTACTCATTGGTAGGCGGAGTTGGCTTTCGCAGTGAATCGACATTTCCGCCAAGCGGGGAAAAAACGCAATATGGCGTCGCAGCAACGGTTCGCACCGCGCGCGCCGCCAATAAACAAACCGCCGGCATGAAATCAACGCTTTATTGGTCGCGATTAAATCGTCGATATTGGGCGGTGTCTGCAAATCAACCGCCGCCAAATGGCAATGAATGCATTACCCAATCAATCGCAAATGAATGCGAAGCAATCAGCGGGCGTCGCGGGTGTTGCGATCCGTTGCCGTTTCGGTTTCGTGTGTGTGTGTGTGTTGTGTTTTTTGGAGGAACATGCCCGTTGTTTGTTGTTATTTACTTCGCCGACCTACGATATTTATACACACACGGATAACGCCGCGTGGCTCTGTGTCTCTCGCATCGTCGCGCGTCCGCTCACCTCCGCGATTCCCCGCCGCAAGCGCGCGCGCGCATACACACTGGTAAGGTTATCCATGCGCATTTCGATCCGCAAGCAGGACGGGACGGGTTTATTCTCGTAGTCATGCAATGTGACAGAACCGTCTCCGGCGCGTTTGATGCACCAGGTGCCTGCGGAAGCCATTCTACCGCCGTCGTCGTCGAAATCCGTTCAGCGGATTCACGCGAACCTCACCGACGAGGCTGACGGCACCAATAGTCGGCTCGATCCGATACGGTCCTGCGCGTCGTCACGATCATCATCATCAGCAGCAGCAGCAGCAGCAGGCAGCAGCATGATCGCTTTGTGTGTATACTCATATCGGGTACGGCTGGTTGGCATGGTCGCGCCGTGCGGGGGACCATTTGAACGTACGAACGAACAGAACATCACCGCGCCTGCGACACCTGACGCAAAACACAACGCGCACGCATATACATATGAAGGTCCCCCGCCGTCGTCGCCGCCGCGTGCGCGTAATAACCTCAAGGCAATCTCGACGACGCGACGGCCGAAAAATGTGACTGTATGCATGGGCAGCATGCGCGCCCGCTTCGGAAACGATTTGTTGTTTTGCGCGATATGATGAAATGATACAAAACCCAACCACCACAAGCTTCTTTTCCTTACGATTTGGGCAGCTGAATCGATGGCGCACCCTTGCGCTGGAACACGCCGTCGACGAACACGCCGTTCTTCCCGTTGCACAGCATGTAGAAGAAGGGGTGCTCGAAGAACACCTCGAGGTGCTTGCGCGAGATGAAGCTGGAGTGGCCCATGTTGACGTCGACGTCGCCGCGACTGCTGTTGCGGCCGATGGTGACGCGCGGCTGCCGCACCAGGTACTCGAACTCGCGCCCCTCGAGCCGCGCGATCACGGCGCCCTTCTCCTCGGGACTCCACGCGACCTTCGCCGGCGACGCCGGCGCCGACTTGAGCGCGAGCAGCGCCCACGCGTCGCTCTCCGTGGTGCGCGAGTACGTCGAGGACATCGCCGTCGCCGTTGTGGTGAGACTCTTGTGGTCTTAAACACGCGGCCTTAAGCACACTGGCGTCGTGCGAGTGGATCGATGCGTGTCTCTCACGCCGTTTCACAAACTAGAACGCGGCGAACCCGTCCAGCGGGTAGTCGTCGTCGTCGTCGTCGTGGTGGTGTGTTGTTGAATCGTTAACGCGCGTGTCCACCAAGTGTCGTCGACGCACTCGTCCGCCTGTTTACAACGCGCCTGTCACACACACGCGCGCGCTCGCGTGCTCGCACAGTGCGCGTTATCAAAATCGACCCACACAGAGGCGCACGTGTCCGCGTTGTTCCCGTCGCGCGGCGGCCCGCGAGGTGATGTGAGGCGATCACAACAAGCCGCCCGTGTATGCGCGCACCCAACAAACACACTCTGTCGCGCGCGCGCGCTCACACGCACGCACGGGTTGAAATCCACTGGAGCTGCTGCGACTGACGCGGCTGACGCGCAAGCACGTCAAAACGGAATTTATTGCGCCACAAACACACACACACGCCGCCGCCGTCCGCGCCTATAGGTCGGCTCTGGATGTGCGATGTGCGAGGCAAGCGCAGCGCACGTGTGCGTCGTCGTCGTCGTCGTCGTCGGGGCTGGCTTCAAGCCGTGGGCGGCGCAGCGGCCGAAGACGATGGTGGTGACGGCACCTACCGCGATTTCATAACAATAACACCACGGCGGCGGCGGCGGCGGCGTCGTCGTCGTTGGTGGTTCGGGGGCGCACACAACAGCGGCGACGGCGGCGGCGGCGCGGTTTTACGCTGGCTGCGAGAGGTATAATAGGCGGCGCGGCCAGCGTACTTGGCTGGCCTGTAAACACGTGAGAAATGAGAGAGGCGAAACCGCGCGGGCCGTGCCGTGGCCGTGCCGAGCACAGCACCACACCGCGCATTCGCTTACTCACGCACGCACGCACGCACGCGCTCGCTCGCTTATGCCGAGTGGCGCCCTCTTTGCTTGGCTCGTGCGTTTCCGGCCGGCGCGCATTTCGAATCGCTTATCGCGCGCTCGCCCGAAACGCGCTTATCAGGCGCGCCCGCACGATTTCGTCGCAGCTAATTATAGCCATCGGCAAACGTCCGTGATTTCGCGCAACGCCAGTGCGTGCCGCGAATGATAAGATATTGGCAATACGGTCGGCGTCACATCCCATACACTGGCGTTAATTATTCGATCAAACAATACGCAACATGCACACACGCGCACACACACGCGCGCATGCATACATGTGAACCGACTAATTAGCGTGGTGGGCGCGAGCACCAACACCGGATAACGCGGCGCGCGCGAGATAAACATAACCCGGCGGCATTGGATTTGCAATCCGTCAAACAATGCGCCTCCGCCGCCGCTGCGCCCTGCAATCATCATCGCGCACGATCATCGGTGACACCGTAGAGTACCGCGATGCAGGACGATAGTATCGAGATGCACGAGATACCGGACGACGCGCAGCCGTATCGCCATCGCACGGTGTCGATGCATCGCGACCGCCGCCTGTCGCGCGCTGAAAACTGGTATCATGCCGCATGTAAGCATACATTTCTTTTCAACCGCCCCACCCCGCCATTACCATCCGGTTCTGTGTCCACTTCCGCAGCCGGCCAGCAGGCACCCATCGGCGCGCACGTCGAGCGCATCGTCGAAAAGATCGCCGAGGAGGAGGAGGAGCGCACACTGGCGACGGATGGTGGAGGCGGCGCCGCCTTTCGCGCCGCCGCGCTGCGCAGCATGCCGCAGAGCCTCACGCTGAAGAAGCTCGTCAAGCGGCAGCTGGAGTCGCGTGAGGCGCGCGCCGCACGCCGCATCAGCGCATGGCGCCAGTTGCGCGCCGGCGTGGCGATGTCGTCGAAGAAGGCGCGCCGCACCGCGCACGACGCGCTCTACACGTGCGAGCTGTGGTATGCGACGCTGAAACGCATCGAAGGCGAGTTCGGTTCGGCGACCGCCCTCTACTTCCGCTTCTTTCGGCTGATGTTCCTGCTGAACTGCCTCACGTGCGCGCTCGTCGCCGGTTTCATCGTGCTGCCGCAATGCCTTCTGAGCGGTTTCGCCGTTGCTGCGCCGTTAGGCCCCGAGGATTTTCTCACTGGCGAGGTAGATATATGGTAGATATAGATATTGTTGCACGTTTGGTTTTATATTTTGGTTTGGTTTGGTTTGGTTTCGGTTGCACCTGATTCAAGGGCTACTTTACGCAAAGCGTTTTGTACTATGGCGCGTATAGCGCACGCACGATAACCGTTATTCACGATGTTGCTTATTCGATGCCGCGCGGATACTTCTACACGATGATCGTCGCGTACGTGATGCTGCTGGGCGTGCTCGCGTACAGCATGGCGCGCTCCTATCGCATCAACTTCATCGAGACGAAGGGCGGCCTGAAGAACGCGTTCGCGCACAAGGTGTTTTGCAACTGGGACTTTGGCATCGCCACGGAGAACGCGGCGCGCCTCAAGTCGTCGGCAATCTTTCACGAGTTCAAGGAGATGCTGGAGGAGGAACTGAACCCGCCGCGCAAGACAAGCCTGCGCGAGGCGTTCGTCTTGTTCATGCTGCGCCTCGCCGCGCACCTCCTCGTCCTGGCTATCGTCGCCGCGATTGGCTACGGCACGTGGCGACTGCTCGGCTACGCGCACGGCGTCGTCACAGCGGCCGCCATCAATGGCGTCATTCACGTGGTGCCGGCGCTGTTTCCGCTCATCGCGCGCTACGAGGACTACCGCAATCCGCGGCACGCCTTCAACGTGCTGCTGCTGCGCACGTTCGCGCTGCAGCTGGCCGTGCTGGGCGCGCTCGCCGCCTTCTGGCTGACACAGGCCAGCCGCAGCGGCGACTGCTGGGAGACCGAATTGGGCCAGGAGGTGTATCGTCTGATGCTGTTCGACTGCTTCTTCGCGATCGGCTTCTATGCCCTGGAGAAGTTTGTCTTGTGGATGTATGCCGGGTGCGTAAGATACCCAACCGCTTCCTAAGTAGGTTTATTACTAAACACCTTTTAGACTGCGCCAGCGGCCGCAGGAGCGCACCGAATTCGAAGTGGTGCACCACGCGCTGCAGCTGGTGTACAATCAGACGCTCTTCTGGATGGGCTTGTTCTTCGCGCCGCTGCTGAGCGCGATCGTCGTCGTCAAGTACTTCGTGATGTGGTACCTCACCACGTACGTGGCGCTGCGGTTTTCGAAGCCGTCGCAACGCTTCTGGCGCGCGACCAACACGCAAACATGGCTGCTGGTGCTCGCCTTCGTCACGCTGCTGCTGGCGCTCGGCCTCCTCGGCAGCATCGTCGCCACGTACGCACAATGCGCTTTATGCAATACTCCCCCGGAACTTACGTGAAATGCCCATGCTTACAGCGTACCAGCCTCGGATTGTGGTCCGTTTGTGCGCAGTAATGACACCGAGTACATCTACGATTTCCTACGCGCTGAAATCCTGCGAATGGAAAACGGCGCGCTGATTTGGCAAGTGCTGGCGTACCTCCTTAAGCCTGGCGTCGTCGCAATGATCATTGTCAGCATGCTGTAAGCAGCCATCCGTGCCCGCTTGCAGACGTTGTGATCCGGTTGTTGTTTGCAGCGGCTTCATCTACTATCTGCGCGCTAAGGCGCTCGCGCAGGAGAACGTCGTGCGCACGCTGGGCGATATGATCGTCGTCGAGCGCAGGGATAAGGAGTACCTGCTGCGGCGCATCCGCGATCTCGCTAAAGAATGGCAGTTCACGTCGTGCGCCACGGCCGATCCGATGCAAACGCCGCCGGATCGCTACAAACAGGTGGCGAACCAGACCGAATTCCAGCGGCACGAAGGCACCGCGACGCCGTTGCGAGCTGATGAGTCAACGTCGCCGTTGACGTCCACGTCCACATCGCCATCGTCACGACACTGGCGCAAATTCAAACATCAATGAAGGCCCCCGTGTCATTTGTTTTAAACTTTTACTATATCTGCCTTAATATTGTGATAATACAGTATATCCAGTCACCCTGGTCATCATTTGTTTTATGCGTTGCTTGGACAACGCTTCCGATGGTTATTAGCAGCCATTAGCAGCGAGGCTGTCATTTGAGAGGTTGTGCATGCGAGGCAGTAAAAATGGACCAGCAGAATAGCCCCCGTCCCAATCAAGAGAACGCCGAGAACGCCGGAAGGAAGCGCAATCGCGGTCAGCAACGTCCCAAGTCGGCGAAGTGGAAGAACGGCAAACCGGACAAGGGAGCTGACAAAGAGACGCGCCCCGTGCGCCCGCTCTGCATTCGCATCTAGCGCGCACGCATGCACGCACGCTTTCAAGACTATAGCCAGTCTTTTACAAAACGGCTACCTACACACGCAATATTCTAACAATAAGTTCAAATTGAAATTCAAGTGGCAAATTATATTGGACGCGATGATGGTCAAGGCGACGCAGCGAACACGGAGCAGATCTTACTGGATAATCACCGTAGCACGCCGAATCTCTCCCCAATCCTATCCAATCACAGAAACATATTATTTCTCTTACATGGAACCAACATGAACCAATAAAGAATGAGTAGATTTGTACCCTATTATATTAAAAATGTTTCCTATGCTTTTTTTCACAAATTGTACAATTAACACGGAAGGCATCACTCTTCCAAGACTGCTGCTTTATTCTGTTGATGCCTGCAAAAAGAAAGAAGCTATCAATGCTGCATTGTATCTCCCACCGCCAAGAGGCACATTACCGAATTGCGCGGTAAAGTTGGTACAGTTGTGTAATGCCCACAAAGGCATTCACGCTGAAGAGGCTGTAGTTCTTCGGAATGATCACCAGCGAGTAGCGTGCCCATATAACGCCGGTGGCAGCAAGCGCCGACGTTTGCGGTATGCTGATTGTGTCAACGGGCCGTTGAAGGTCGCTGATGCCCGCAATTACCAAACCCTAATCGGTCGTTAACAAGCAGCTATGATTAATCTAATCATTGCATCCAGGCAGTTGGTGTGCACATACCCATTTGAAGATTGGCGCCCAAAAGAAGACGGTTTTCGGGCCTGTCGATGATAAGCTTGGTATGAATACAACGGCCGCCCTTGAATTCGTGTTTTACCTGCGGGATGCTGCCAGAGGGGCTGAAACTTGTGCGGCACGAACTTGTCGAGCACGGCCATCGAGTTATGGTAGAGCGTTGACATCTTGCTGCTGAAGCACTGCGCGCGCGGCGATGGGTTTAGGGATTAGCGCGCACGCTAATCGCAATGATCGCAAGTATGAATGCGCAAAAAACAAGGTGCCTGCTACGCGCGCTCATGGAATGTATGTGATCATATGTGATGTATGTGTACCAATGTGTACCACCTTGAAAACGATCGCGTGCTCCTGGCAACAACTGCTGGTGACACACTTGTTCCAACCAATCCACATGGTGGTCGTCCCACCTCCAGGCCATCGTCAAGGACGCAAATGTTGTTTTGTGTGTTTTGTTCTAACCAGTTTTAACCTCCTATTTTCTGCAGAACATATATAAAGGTGAAACAAACGCAGTAAAATTTGTATTGAAGTCAAGTGAAGTCAAGTAATACAAAGTTTCGAAAAATAGATATTACAACTGATATATTGCATCCATGGGCTTAGCCAGCAGATAGCCAGTTCAAATTTCAAGGGGGGCAAATACTATGTGCTATTAACACTTCCTTGCTGGAAAAAATCCAAGAGGGCACATGCCCTAACTCGCCCTGCCCTGGCTACGGTCAAGTTTCCATCATTTAAACAAAGTGGATTGTTTCATCTGCTGCAAGAACTCCCATGCTTCACTGAAATTTGCATTGAGCGCAGTGGCCATACTTGAATTGGTAGAAAACACCAGACATTCATAATTATCACAAATTGCACTCTGTGTGAAATTCATGGAAGCGCACAGTGAAAAGCCAGACTTATTATCAGGATTATAGTCTTTTACAATATATTTGCAATGCATGATTGAATCCTTATTCGCCCCTTTGGTGTCAAATAAGATGTTGGCTCCTAAAAGATACATAAAACTTATTGCTAGACAATTTACAATGTTGTACATCCAATTTCCATACCTTTTTTAAGCAATGATTTCAATTGTCGGCATTGTGGGTTATAATATCTTGCATCCAGTATGAGTCTTACTTCAACACCACGCTCAAGTGCATTCTTCAGAGCATTCGTGAAATCGTCTTGAAAGAAGATCATGATGGCCATGTCCAAGCGACGCTCGGCGGTGTTGATGAAGTAGATAATCGGCTCGTGAAATTGTGCAAAGTTACTGAGGGAGAGGAGTTTCCGTTCGGGGTATTCGGGCCATCCGAACATGCCGGTCTCCTTGCCGATGAATACGACGCAGTTGTGTTTCTTGTGGTGCTGTTGCTGCTTGAACATTTCCTTCTTGTAGTCGCGGTAGGCTTGAAAGAGTTTGCCCCATAGAACTATTGGGATGGCTGTGATTCCGATGTAAAACAGCTTTCGCATTAACGATGCCATGGTAATTAACTATTGATGATCATTCTTTGCGATATTAATTTAACCACAAAATATTTCTTGTTTGTCAATACCGGCGATACCAACAATTGCCGGCAACAAAAAGGTGACTAGACACAACTAGAACCAGGAGCACGAACCTCACGAACCTGAACGAACTACCCCAACCAAACCTCACCGGTATGCACGAAAAAAAATGAATATACATAATAACAAAAACATTTCAACAACCCTCAACCAGATCGTATCAAGAACGAGAAGGCCGTGTCGCACATGGCAGAAGTGTGTTCCGTGGCAGAAGTCAGTGGAAGTCAGTCACAATCGAATCAATCAGTGGAATCGGTGGAAGACGTGTAGCAAGGATGGCAGAGAACGCCGAAATCAAGGAAGTGCCGCGCACCCGCCGCCGCCGCAGTCATATCCAAGTAGACAACAGCACTGAACCACCGAAGCGTTCTTGCACTGAGTTGGAGCAACCAACCGGCGACGCCGCCGTCGACGACGAGGCCGCCCTCGCGAAGATGCCGGAGTGGCAGCGCTCATTTGAACGTATTAAGCGCATGCGAGCCGCCGGCGACGCGCCCGTGGATACAATGGGTTGCCACCAGTGCCACGATCCAACAGCACCACCTGAGGTGCAGCGCTTTCAGATGCTGGTCGCACTGATGCTCAGCTCGCAGACGAAAGATCACATCACGCACCGCGTCATGCAAAACCTCGTGCGGGCCGGCTGCACGGTGAACGGCATCGTTGCGATGCATGAGAAAGAGCTCGCGGTCCACCTTGAGGGCGTCAGTTTCTGGAAGGTTCGTAGTCTTCAACACAAAAGGCAATGTCATTAATATGTATAATATCTGACCGTTTTTTCCCGGTGGAGCAGATGAAGATGAAACATATCAAGGAATGCGCCGCGGTGTTGAAGCGCGACTTCGCCGGTGATATTCCGCGCACATTCAACGGTCTGTGCAAGCTGCGTGGCGTCGGTCCGAAGATGGCACATCTCTGCATGCTTGTGGCATGGAAGGAGGTGACTGGTATAGGTAAGATGCTCCAACATTCTTCATTCGCAACCATTTGCACTATTGTTGTCTTGCAGCCGTGGACACGCACGTGCATCGCATCGTGAACCGGCTCGGCTGGGTGACGACCAAAAGACCGGAGGAGACGATGAAGCGCCTGGAGGAGCTCATTCCCCGCGAGTTCTGGAAGGAGGTCAATCTCGCGCTCGTCGGCTTCGGGCAGACAGTGTGCACTGCGGTGCGCCCGAAATGCGGGGACTGCGCGAATCGCAAGACATGTCCGTCGTCACCATACTTCGGGCAAATCAATTAAATGTTGTAACAATCACGATCTCACCAACATTGTACATTGTACATATGTATTAATAAATTACAGTTATTTTTGCATGCGTAGTTGATTTCGACAAAGCGTTATTGCTCGGTTTTCTGATTTTTTCTTTATTTTTTTTTGTTATCTTTGAAGAATGAATGATTTGAGCATTGGTGTGTGTGTTAAGTTAATACAATGGGATTAGTAGTTTTTAGAGAGCTAGACATTCAGCACTGGACACATACGAGTATGTACTTGATATATTAACTATAATTTTATGACTATTCAATAATAATATTAATAATAATATCGATAACGATCGCTACAATCGTGTTCCTCCTCCTCCTCCATCGCACCTCTCTATCAACATCCTATTGCACAGCACAAAGTATGAATCGATAAACCGAAAAACTGTGTCCATCGACTATCGTGCATCTACGCATAGTGCACGTGCGATGGTAATCGCTTAGCTCGTTATAAAAATACAAAATTTGGCAGTTAAATATTATGCAATATGTGGGTGAGTATGCAGGTATGTTACCAGTAGTTATATATGTTTGTATCAAAATATTATCCGTTATTACAATGATTGTTTTCACTGATTACATTCGCGTTCATTCAATAATAATTCAATGATTTATAGCAAGTATGTAGTATAGTAGGACAGAACTATGTAGTTTGCGAAGATGTATCTGAGAAACAAATATACTAAACTGACACAAAATAAACCAGCAACAAGCAAATGATAATAGATATATTATGATTATTTCATATTAGATATGCTAGCAATATGAATGTCTCATATTTAAGTAGATAAATTCAACGTAGAACGTTACAAGATCGATTCGGACTAAAAATACAATCATAATCATTAGCAATGCGACGATAATTAAGTAATATGTTAATAATAATAAACTAAGTGCTAATAGGTTTCGTTCTGTCGCTCGGCGTCGTTCTCGCACGCATGCGTTTTATTGCCTCGTATCGGTAAATGGTATTATACAAACATTGCGAATGCATTTGCTGCTATCAAATGCATAAATTACACATAGAAAAAGGTTGTGTGTTTTGGTACCCATTCGTTGTTGGCTGGTGGCAGTTTCTCGTTGGCGGTTGGTGATAATTGATGAAGTTTGTTTGGTATGATTGCTCTTTCCTTATCTCTCCCCGTGCTCCACCGCGCTTCGGCAGCACTTACAAATATCGTAATTACGTATAAATATATAAGGGTTATAAAGGATTATAAAGAAATATGCAGAGAAAGATGACCGCTATACCAAAAAATAATAATAAATACCATCGTAATAATAATAAATATGAATTTAAAAAAACATAAAAAATATAGTACATAAACATTATCGATTTACGCGGCTGGGGGGGTGATTTGGATGTGGCTTAGTACTCCCACTGGGTGGCGTTCTCGATGGACGTGTCGCCGAGGCGGAAGAGGCCGTTTTTGCTCGCCGTCAAGTAGGCGCCCCCAATGCTCTTGATACACAGCCGCGTCGGCTCGCGCAGCTCCAGATAGAATCCCTCCTGCGCGTCCGAGTCGGCGGTGACGCCCTCCGAGTCGACGTGCCAGTACTTGCCGCTCTGGCCCTTGAAGTACACGACGCCCTTCTCACCGCGCTCCACCTGAATGCATTCGTACGTCGCCTTGTTGCACTCCAGCTTCGGATTGCTGGACGCCTTGTAGCCGACGAAGCCCTGCTCGCACTTGAGCACGAGGATCGGCCGGTTGATGAGGTAGAAGTAGTACTTGCACGTGTCGTCGATGGCGTCGGCGGTGGCGTACAGGTGGCCGGAGCGCTTCGTGATCACGTAGCGGCCGTTGTTGGCGCGGAACGCCAGCGAGCCGTCGTGCTGCCACACGAGGTCGAAGAGCGCGTTCGACGAGCGCTTATCGCCGGCGGCCTGTATGCCGCCGCCCGTCTCCAGCGTCCAGTAGCGGTCCTGCATGGTGCGTATGTACCAGCGCTTGGTGCTCCAGTCGAACTCCAGCTGGAACGTCTCGTGGTCGGAGATCTCATCCTGGTTGGCCGTCACGTCCACGCCTGTCGAGCACGAAAGGCGCGTTAGTCATCTCTTATCGCCTGCTAACAATACGTGTCTACTGCTAGGCGCTTGTACTGTGCGCGGCGTGAAGGTCGAGAAGTTGATTTTCATGCGCGACACGCCCGCTCGTCGAATTTTTGTTTAACGATTATTACGGCGCACAAGGAGATGCAGCGGACGAATGCGTAATCGTCGGCGATTAGATATTGAAATCAGACATCCGGCAGGAAGTTGAAGACGGCTGCGGCGGGTGAGTGTTTTTCGAAAAGTGCCTTTCACGTACGCAGCCGCTAAATCGCTTCAATCATTTTGCCGTCATTGAAATCGTCCGCTGCCATGACTAGTAAAACCTATTCAAATCACCACCACATTATTCCGCCATCAACACGTCCACGTCGGACATCTAAATTTGTGCCTCGACGCATGGGGTCTCGTAGTTTATTTATACGCCCTGTCGACGTCAGTAATCGAATGTGTGTTGAAGGGGCGCAGGAGGGGTGGGGCCCCTCACCGGGTATTAGTCATCCGGAGGCGCAATGACGAACGCACAGACCTAGGCCCAACGCAATCGCCCTTGAGTGGGTGGGTGGCTGTAAACATTACGTCGTTACGCATCGCCGCGTGTTCCAATATCGAAAAGACTTCCTCTATATGCGCTGCATGTCGTCAGCGATCATGTTTACGTTGATGCTTTTTTTTTTTTCGGTGTGGCATTTACTTATTGCTCACATCGTCTGCAAGAAGAAATGCCAAAAGCAACGCATATGCACATGGCGCGCCGATGCCGATACCGAGGGCTTTGAACCCGACCTTTACCTAACACAATACGTTCGTTGGCCACCGACGCCACCGATAAGGCAACACAACCGGCCAACCGGGCCAACGGTTGTTCATCATCGGCTCTTCGTTGCAGCCCGAATCGAAACGAAATGATGCTGCAATTTGCAAAAGCAAAGAGCATTGTCGCTGCAATTATGCTTGATGTGCGTGCACGCGCTGTAATCAAGTAATTAGATGGTAGATCACGGACTCGGATAAAACCACACGGCCGCGTATAAATATCCATTAAAACTTGACTCATGCGAGCGCCAGCATTCACCGCCGCCTCAAACAAACAATATTTCGGACGGGCTCCCAACAATGAAATGAAATTCTTTTATTGCGCACGTACCGAGTGTAATCACTTTATTGTTACGCTTAAAAAAAAGCCCGCCTTTCGCACAGCTACTACTGGAAATTTTCGAAACGCGCAAATTTGTCCGCCCTTTGCACGTGGTTTACGACGCACGCATGTCAACCATATTAAAACATGTATAAGTATGCTACAATACATGTACATAGTCTCGTTTCCTCCGTCCTCACTGCGTCTTCTATTTATTTTTAATGAGACGTAATTAGAGTGTATTGTAATGAGTAATGGGAGAACGTTATTTAAACTCGAAGTTGTTTTACGGCAGTGAACCGTTTTTGTGCCGGTTGTGGGTCTTGTGTCTGTATGCGCGCGGTAGATATGAACCAGAACCGACACCGGGCGAGAGATGCGGCAGCCCAGAGCTCTTCCTCTCCACGGCCATCGCCTGGCCGCACTCGCGCTTGAAAATCACGCACGGCCAGATTTCTGCTACGATTCGTCTTCGCCGCCGCCGCCGCCGCCGCGGCTCGATTACCAGCTCCCGCAGCGGGGCTCCTCTCTTCACCCGCCCGCGAGCCAGCCAGCCAGCCAGCCAGGTGATTGTCTTGCAACGATCTGCTTGACTGCGGGGACACTCCGTTGTTGCGCACGTACACAACACGCATACAACGACGTTGTGTGGCTTTTGCCATTTTGCCGGCGTTCACGTCCGTTTCCGGATGAGATGTATCATAATTGAAGCGAAAGAAGACAACAACAAAATAAAAAGGAAAAACCAACGCAATTTGTCGCGTGCGTGTGAACTTTTCCGAGTCGCGCAATGAACACATCAAACATGCGTCGAGGCGATTGCGCGAGCCGATGATGAAGCCGTGCGCGCCCGATCATTGCGATCAAATCGAATGCGTAACGTAAGAAGTTTGCTTACGCGCACACGCTCTCGCTATTTGTGAATGCATCGTCGAGCAGCGGATGCCGTCGACTTTATAATTCGACGCCACGCGTTAATATGCGCATAATGTAAGCCGCTCGACGCATGAATATATGCTATTATTATGATGATTGTGGAGAATGGAGACGGGCTTTTTTTGCTACGGCGCGAGCGCACATAATAGAAGCGGTAGCGCGCGCGCGCGCGTGCGTGCGTGCGTGCGTTGTTTGATATTCAAGGCAGCGATTGCATCTTAAGCACCCGACCGACTCCAGACAGCAACACGTCTGGAGCGATATGTGGGCGGCGAATACAGGCAACAACAACAAAAAACATACAACCGCCGTGCCATATGGCCCTCTCACCACCGATTCGTGTTCGGATCCAACGGGAACACCATGCGACACAGCATCGATGCCGCATCGCCATTTCATCAGCGATTATTTATCGTAAATGTTGTTCCGGCGCGCGGAAGAAAACGTAATTGAATGGGTACGCTGCCCATCTGTCGCGTGCGCGGCCGCGAATCACCGCCTGCCGTCGATGATGATATGATGGCTTCGGCTTCGGCTTCGACACCGCGCACGCCATGCATGCATGCATGAAGAAGTCTGGCGGCTCGTTACCGCGAAATCGCTCCACGTATCGCATATCATACACACATCCACACACACACATCCACACTCACCTTGCTTCACGGAGACGAAACGCGAGTTGAGCGCGGCGACGAAGCTCGCCTGCGGCAGCGAGTCCTCCAGCGAGAAGAGCTCGTCCTTCGTCACCGTGTTGGAGCGCGTCTTGAGCACGGCCTTGGAGCCGATCGGACTGAGGTACTGGCCGGTGCGGTCGCGCAGCGCCAGCTGCCCGCTGTGGTATTCGGCGGCGAACAGGCAGTCCTTGGTGCACGTGTCCACCAGCTTGCCGCTGAGGCTCAAGTACTTGTTGTTGCACGTGTGGATGGCGTACTTGCCGGACTCGTCCAGGCGGAATTCGAGCGTGAAGAGCGTGTCCTCGCCCCACGGGATGTTCGCGTCCACGTGGATCTCGTCGAGGTTCTCGCTGAGGTGCGCGAAACGCTTGCGGCCGACGCTGCGCAGGTTGACCTGCGGACGCGCCGCCAGGTGGATGTGCCAGTACTCGGCGTCCGTCGGCTGCTTGGCGGTGCACGTGAGCTTGTCCTGCGTGGAGCCCAGGTAGTAGCCGCGCACGACGTTGCGCAGCGCCCAGCGCCCGCTGCCGTCGTCCGACACGCTGATCTGAAACTGGCAGCTCAGATCCTTCTCGTCGCTCTCGCACGTGACGTTGCCGAACGAGTCGACCGCCAGGTACTTGTCGAGGTGCGAGCGCAAGTAGATGAGACCTGCACATGACACCGTGACTTTGCATACCTAGATTGACGGGCAAGAGTGCGAGGACTTACTATCACCACCGGTGGGGCTCTCCGGTTCGAGCGTCCAGATCTGCTTCTTCTTCAGCGACGCGCCGTTCGCGTTGATCTTGAAGCCGAACGTCTCGGCGGTGAGGTAGCGGTACTTGGAGTTGATCAGGCCGATCGTCCAGCAGCCCTTCTGCTGATTCTGCGTGATGATATCACCGCAGCTGGGCGCGTCGCCGTTGGTGTGGCCGTTCATCCCGTTCATGGTTGGCGTTCCGGCTGCAAGAGAACCGCAACAGCAACTGAATTGGTTGGTCTGATAGCGAGCGCGCGTTATCGTCGTCTTGCCGCCTCGCAATGAACTATTTATAGTAAGTATACGTTTTATGAACAGCGCGCGATAAGATTGCGGCAGCGAACAAGACAACAACAACAAAAAAAACAGAAAGAAATAACAACGGGGCGGGCTGGCGTGGCACGGATTGTTTACAGCTAATGAGTGCCATCTTTTTAATTAGTTATGGTCATCGCGCACCGCGGATCCGATGACATGCTGTCGGCAGCAGCGGCAGCGTAGAAAGCCAAGCCAGCATCTGCAGCTGCAGATGGGCGATTTTTGTCGAAAGCAAGAGCCTATAGTACAGCTACATGTCGCCGCGGCGAACGAGGTGAAGTGGCTTGGGTGTTTCTCTCGCTCGGCACGCACGCATGCGGTCGGCGTGCTTAATGTGTTAATTGACTTTTATGTGTATATATGTATGTGTGTGGTGCGCGTACGCAAAACAATCTCAAATCGTAGGCCCCGCAATCAGGACAATGGCAATTAATCTTTCGCACTCGCGCGCTGTAAATACTTGCGTGCATGAACAATGCGAAACAATACATTCATCAAGCGCGCGCGCGCAGCGGTCGATTTGATGACGCCCGCATGTGATGCGCGCAATTAGCGCGACGAATTATACCGCGCGAATCGAAATCGACGCGTTTTCATTTGCGTTTTGGATGAAAGTATGTGATGTATGCATGGCAAACTTGCACTTCTTTGCCATACATGGGCGCGGGTCCAGGCGGGCCAGGCGGTTTCTATTCCTGGCCGGTCGTCGTCGTCGCCGGAGATCATCGCACGCCGCGCGCGCGCGCATCTTCTTAATGCCATGTGCGTGTCATATCTCTTCGCGAGTGCTAGAAGCTTTTCTCAATTCCCAAATGGGGAGGAAGTGAAGAAAAGTTTCCGAATTCGCGCGCAATGGCAAAATTCGCGACATGTCTTGCTCGTGTGAGTGTGTGTCTCTCGCGAGAGCGATCTCCTCTTTGTTGAGAGCGTTTTTTGGAATGTATTTATAAACCGGTGTATTTGTGTATGTGTATGTGCGCGAGCGCTCTGGCATTGACTTTGAGGCTCGCGGTTCGCGTTTCGTTCGATGCATGCATGCATGCCACGGATGGATGCACGCGCACGCACCGCACGCAATGCCATTGCCAATGCCGTAGTCCGCGCCGCGCTGACAGAGAGAAGGATTCAATGTCAAGGCTCGAACGGGGAAACAAGCCCGAGCAACTCTTCTTCTTCTTCCTCCTCCTCCTCCTCTTGCTCCATTGCGCTGTCGCTCGTGCAATGCCCGATCAATGCCTATGATGTAGCACTCGATGAAATTGCTCAACTATTTCGCGATTGCTTCTTAATCGTCTTCTGCGTATATACCGCAAGGAATCTAATTGTTGGCATCTGAAGCTGCTGACGCGGTCAGAAATGATTAGGATTCGATACCAAATCGCGTTTTGATATGAATCATTGATCATGATTGTGCGAGCGGAGCGATGCGAAACGGCGCGCGCATAAGAAATGCAGCACCGCCACGTTGCGTCGGTGTTCTTCGCTCGGAGGAAGCGCAAAAAATCCGCCTCCCGTCGTAATGCGAGACGCAGCCAGTCAGTATTCTGCTTATGATGATGATTATGATGGGTGTCGATTCATGGGAATCGAACAAAACGGCCTGGCAATAACGCGTCGCAAAACGGCTAAACGAATGTAAAACGGCGCGAGCCGTAGAAAACACGCCCGCGGTTGCGCTTCAATTCCGGAGAGCCGCGCAATAAACATCAATTGTCGATTTGCGCGTTGTGTAAAATAGCGCGAGCGGCGAATATAATAAAAGAATGCAAACGCGCAAATGAAACAAACGTCAATAACAAGAGCAATTACGAACAAGAAAAAGAAAAGACTTTCACGTACAATACATACGCACGGGGCCATTCAAATTGTTGCGCTGCTTGTTTTATTGCGAACTGCGCGGGACGTACCCATGAATTCGCCACGATCTGGCTGCTGCCGCCGAGGTGATAGGTAAATGAAGCGGAAGCAACAAAACAACGGCCATGAGGCCGGCGGGTGTGTGGAAAGTGCGCTAATAATCACAATTGGAAACTCGCGCAGCGAGTGAAAGAGATTTGGGAGCGGGATGCATTACAAGTTTCTTTTGAACATATCGAAATGCATTAGCCATGTGAAACCAAACAAAAATAGCATTCAATATACGACAATTACTTTGACTGTATGCAAAATACTGTATATTTTGGGTGCAATTGCGCATTGGAAGCGGGAGACGTAAAGAGCAGGGGGTGTGAGGAGGCGAGCGGCTGGGTGTGGGCGTAAAGGGAAATATCCACCCTCGTTTGGCAGAGTCAGACGGGCGCACGCACGCACGCGCACCACCTACATCATCGCACGTTGCAAACGCGGATCGGATCGATAAACCCGGCCGGCCGGCCGGCTACCGCCCGAAATCCATATTTCACCCCCAAAACTACAGCGCACCGAATAACAAACAAAACAAGGTCCGCATTTCACAATGCATTTGCGCTATCGCAATCAATAACAAAAAAAAAAAGCAGTCAACAAACCTTTTTGTTGTTTTTGAGAAAAATCAAGAATAGGACTTTTCGTCACAGAGAGGGTGGTCACACGCACGACACAACTCTTTTAATTGCCGGCGCACACGAGGTGATGCGGTTCGCGATAATTTGGCACACTGCAATGCGCGACCGCCGAAGAGCGACTCCCGATCGGAATGCAAGCGCGGAGCGCGCGCGAGCAAATAAAAGTCGAGCGTGTGCAAGAGGAGCGCCCGGGCGGGGGCGAGAGCTGTTTGCGTCTGGAGGGGCGGTTGGCGGACGTACTGCACGCACGCGAAAAAAATAAACGACTTGAGCGAAAAATTCGAATTCACAGGCGCACCAACAGACACACAATCACAACACACCACAGGCGGCGCACACGCACGGGGACACAAGAAGATTGTGTATCTCAAGCAAAAAGAGCTTCTCGGGCGATCGCGACCGCGTTGCGAGTGGAACTGCGCGCCTCGTCTTCGCCGGCGCGGCATTTATAGCCAGGGTGGGGAGCCAGCGCGCGGTGCACGATGCGCGAAAGGTCGGGGAGCGCGAGCGCTCGCGGGGGGGGGGGGGGGGGGGGGGGGGTGGGGGGTACCAGCGCCGAAAACCCCCCCCCCCACGCCTCCCCGCGGCGTTTGCATGGCGCCGAGATTTTATCTCCAACACAC
>JARJDR010001974.1:0-18675 GCA_030264135.1 Myllaena sp. GC000078
AGTGATTCCCAAAGTGGGCGCTACCGCCCCCTGGTGGGCGTTGTAGCGTTCCTGGGGGGCGGTAAAGAACATTGGAAAAGTTTTCAAAATATACTAATCCGTATACATAAGGGGTGATGGGGGGCGTTGACATAAATATTTTCTGGAAAGGGGGCGCTAGGCTAAATTAGTTTGGGAATCTCTGATATAAATCATAACCCTGCTTGCTGTGTGTGGACAGCGTTTTGGACCATTGTCGAGTATCCAACATATTCCAACGCGCGCGTTGAAATAGATAACGCCTCGGAGTTTATTGTTGACCATTCAACAATGACCGATACATTTTTAATTGAAAACATAAACCCTCCATACTTTAGGTATCGGCCGGTTTGGCGTACGTGGCCCCGCCTGGGCATCATCAGTATCGCGCGCCGGTCGTTTCAATTGAATACTAAAATTAAATACTAAAGCCGCTATCGTTTTGCGTGCAGCATCTCTCGCCTGCCTCTCTCCCGTCCGGTGTATCCACAATCGCGACATTTTCTGCGAGCGCGCACAATAATAAACGTTTCGTCATTAAAATATTGTCTCATTGCGCTTATTACCAACGGGCGGGGGAGGGCATTATCTCTACCGCCGCGCCGTTGTTTGCATTTGCATTCTAATCGTTCGAGCTATCAACATTCATTCAAATCGCACAGCGGTTGACGTTTGTTGAATGCAGTTTGATGCGATGCGTTTTTCCGGATGCGCCAAACGACAATGATGAAGATCTTAACGTCTTCGTTGTGGACAAAAGTTCCCATAAGTGAATAGGCATATGCGTGAATTTAAATTATTTCTACATTATGAGTAATGAATGTTGTTGACTTGCGCGCGTACGGTATGCCGACTGCGAACGAATTTATTCAAACTAAACGGTGTCGAGTGACTACGGCAATATTATACAAAACATTGATAAGTATAGAATTGTTCGGAATAGTATGCATTATATAGTGTTATGTATCATCGGCATCATACTAGTAATGATCAACAAATGAATATGTTAACATGTTTAATGTATATAAATTGGTGCCGTTGACGTCAATAAAATGGAAAGTTGACTATGCATGGGCGTTTGATAAATATAATTATGATAAATACGACATTAATATCTAGAATTTTATTAGATATACACATATTTTATGAATATGATTATATCTTAACGATGGAATTCTATTTATAAAGTTTAAAATAACATGTTTTATGTGATCTTTGTTTTTTGGAAAGTTCCGGGGGACCACCCCTAAAATATTTGAATATTTCGGAAAGTAGTTCAAAACAACGCGCCAGTGCGCGCGCTCCAATAACAAAACGTTTCCCCTCGATGTAATATTTAAAATTTATTATAATAGTGCACGAAACAAACTCGCGTCTCGCTTCGCATTCGGGATTGGGGCGCGCCTTGCCAAAGTCATAATGCCACCCGGCAATTTTCCTCCATCGGATTTCTTCTCTGCGGCATTCTTTTCCCTTCGTGTTTCGTTCGCATCCCGAATATCGTCGCCGGCAGTAATTATTTTTATTATTTTAATATCCCAGCGCATATATACCGAAACGGGTTCACGGTCGTTATCATTAAATATTATAACTTTTATATGCAGCGCGCGCGCAGTGCGCTCGGGCCATGCCCATTCCGAATGCGCATGATTGCAATATAATAATATATATTTTATGCATTTAGGAACATTATCTGTGATACATTTCGCAATGCGAATGCAGAGAGGCTGACTGGCGGGCTTGTATTCGCACAAATACGGCGCGGCGTGCGCACGAAATGACTTGTTGCCGTTTTGCATTTCGTTCATACTACATGCGAGTACATACTATATACATTTGGTTACATGTGCAATGTGCATTGCGATGTGTGTATGTACGCGAAGGGCAAAACGGCACAGTTGCAGCCATGTTGCCGCTCGTAACGTAAACAAGCGGGTGAAAAGAGAAGTTTATGGTGACTGTTAAATATACTTAAGCGAGCTATACGATTACCTGCCAATGATATCATTAAATAAATTAAGTCTCGTTAATGCGATCGTACTCGTAACTTTCGACTGCTGCTGCTGCTTACTGCCATGGTGCATTTATGTGCGCGCACGCTTCTCGTCCGTCGCAAGTGCACAGCACATGCTGGCTGGCTGGGTGCTACATGCAGTTTGCGCGCCGTCGCCGTCGACTTAACGCGCTGTTTTATTATAATCTGCATGTCTTTTCTTTTATTATTTATTTTATTGAATTGCCGCCGCCGCCGTGCCACGATTCGGGTTACCGGCTGCTTGTTCGTTCGCCGCATGCCATGCATGCATGCGTGTACAGATGCGAATGTTTGTATGAACGCATGTCGTGCATAAATAAACAAATGACTTGATGGCTGGTATTTATGCTAAATCTTGCATCGCATTTCTTCTCTGCGCACTTAAAATGCAATTGCAATCGATCCGATTTGATTCCAGGAGGCAAAATTGAATTTTTGCGATTTACTTAAAATTGCCCGCGCAATCATCATGATTTTTTCCAAATCTTCGACGTTGCCGATAAAGATAAACGATCGGTACCTTGACGCCATTTGCAGACATGCGTGTGCGGCGATAGCGCCCTTATTAGCATTGCATCATTTGATGCGAGGTGCGGCGGGGGCGGAGAGGGTTTTACGATCGCCGAAATATCGACGCAATCAGTGTTAGTGATAAAACCATCAGCCGTGTGGAAGCTATCGGCACCCGGCGTCGTGATTTTACGGCTGCACCGCTGGAATTTCATCATAAATACGAGTACGTTCTCATGCATAGTATACGCATCCAGGAATCAAATCGTGGCAAACGTTTTCACGAGTCAAATGAATAGGAAATCGATGACATACGCGCGTGTGCACAATCGAGTTGGCGACATTTAAACATTTGTTATATTTAATATCGCCGCAGAACGTTTTACGGTTTGCAATTTGCGCCCGAATATCAAAATTCACAAGCTTTCTGATAATGATCATTTATCGTAAATTGAACTTATCACTGAACAAATGCAATTTTATTTACTTCGACATTAAGCTCCAGGACAGATTGGGGTTAAGTGTGTAATCAACACGTTTCGCTGATGAGCTTCCAAGGCACTAGCTAGGCGATTGATTATGCTGGATGTTGATTTAAGGAAGGTGCCCTCCCGATGGTGTGAACTACGCCACTCCGTCTATGTACATAACACCAATATATTATATATTATATAACACATTCATATGCGATCTGGGCGCGTGCGCAACGTGATGAGGATGATTATTACATAAACCGCTGGTGTTGGCTAGCGTTGGTGTGCGAGAGCAGGCGGCGGAGCAAAACCCGAGCGCAAACATATTTACCATAAGCGCGTAATACACATATTATAATATATTAATTTGCATAAATCTAAATTAATTTCGCTCATCAGCACGGCGGCACCGCTGACTTTGCAAAAGCCGGAGAGCGCCACCCAAACTCACGCGCATTTCCTAATCTTCTCCACCCACCCAACCCCCACACCACGCCGCCCCGGTATGGTTGATGGCGTCCCTATTTCTATTCCTCGAAATTATGCTATTAATAATAAACATACATACGTGTACGTACGCATTGGTGCAACGGGTTATTAGAATATTACGGCATTAACGTATGGAAATCGCAAACGCGCCGCCGCGGTGTATGGTACGAGAGAAGTCATCATGATTTGGCAAAGTCTAATAGTTGTATGTATAAATTAAATATCAGTGCTGGCTGGCGTCGCTCATTAAACTCGGTTTGTTTGGTGTTTATTGATCAAAGTTTAAATTACTCATTACGCATGCACTCCGCGCGCGCGTTTGACAAGAAAACAATATCCAATTATTAATAAATATTATTTCAGCGCAAAAATTCGAAACCGACTTTACCGGTTCGCTACCTAAGTTCGCGATTTAAAAATATTTAATTACTCAGCGCGTCAATAATGAGTAATTTCGAACCGGCAAAATACCGATGTACCTCATCCTTACCGTACCGGTCGGTGTTTGTTTATATTTTATATTGTTTTGCCATTTCGATATTGTACACCGCACCCGTGCGTAATAACGACAGAGGTAACACAGCAAATGATTAATATTAAATACTGGATTCGGTCCGTTGCGCTCGCGCGCTACGTGTGCGAATGTTATTATGGTTTATTGAAAATCCACCCGCGAAACGATGATAACTGGCCACGTTTTACAACACACTGCATACGCATACTCGTGCAATATTTATTATTTGCACCTAAAATCTATATCACAATATTTATATTGCGACCAGAAAAGCCGCGCGCGAGCCGAAAACCACCGACAACACACTTACACAACGGCACAGTGCGTATGTAAATGAATATTAAAAGTATTAATTATGCGAGCCGGGGCGTTAATTGAAAACGCTCGCTTAGTTTATTGCGTTTGATGGAAATTGTGCAGGCGTTATTTTCGATATTTTGCGCATACCTATATAAAATTGCATGCAAATGCAAATGGTTTGTGATGATGATAGTGATGGTGGTGGCATTTCAGCGGCTTTTCGAGAAAAATTACGGTTTGTTTATATTATGCACTCGCGACCACGGCGCGCTAAATTGAAAATTGGTGTTAAATGTTAAATATGCAATTTAAATGTGTGCGCGCCCGTGGCGGGCGATCCGTTGATTGCGAAACGATTTATGACGATTAAATTACTGGATTATTTTTTCGTAAATTGCATTCCGGTGGCGTTGCGATGAATGTCATTTGCGCTTTTATAAAATGCGCTTAATGAACGCGGGTGCTATTTTTGATGAATTTGCATAAACTTAATGATACTATTACCAATTGGGAACGATGTAATCATTATTTGATTTTAATTTTCGGTAATTCTCAGTTTTTATTTGATTGCCCAAAATCTTTGCAGATTGTCATTTAATAACTCGACTGGAAACCCCAAGAAATTAATCACTTTTATCCCATGCGGGGGATACCCTGTTCTTTCTGTGGTTTGTTTCCTGCTGGAAATTAAATGCCGATTAACGAGTAGTGTTCATCGAAATTCGATCATATTTGGCCACCCTGCCTTAAATACACATATTCATTATCGTACAATCCGTACATGTAGTTTTGCACATTATGGCCGAGAATATTATAGCAGAAAATTCATACTTCGTCCTTCTTGCTCTTCTACTATACAAACACGTAATAACTGCAACTACACGCATATTATGGCTCTCCGCGCGCGCCGCGCGCATTCCGCTAAATACGTACGCGCACAATTTTCTTCCCACGTATAATCTAAAACTCATTAATATATGTTTAATGGTTTTATTTAATTATACAAATAATTTCATTTTAATAACGCACAAACAACGGGGCGCGCGAGCGATGGCAAAACAGCGATTTCTATATGCTCGTTTCTTCGCACTGTTATTATGCTGAATGCAACGCGAAACGCAATGCAACGGCGACGGCGGACACGGCATTATTCGCGCATTTCACATTTTATATAATGGAAATTTATATACATACCCATACACACAGCACCGACGCGGACGTATGTGCATGATGCTGCTTTGAAGTCGTGCGCGCGCTGCGAGTAAGTAGGTATTTTGTTTTCGCCAACCAGAGTTTTGCATGCGCGTAAGTAGATGTATGTTGCGCTTGCTTAATGATACCAAACCAACTCGCACTGTCAATTAGCTTCGTTTTGATAAATGATCGCAAGCAGACTGGCAGAAAATGCGTTTGGGTCAATTAGCACTCGAACACTTTGTAACTAAACTGATTGTTAGGTATGTGAATTTCTACATACATCTCATTATTCCTACCGCAACGTGGCGGTATTAAAAATGCGCGTTTTACGTAAGCTGTGTATCGAGTGTGAATGAAAGTAAATCTGATTCATTTTTTTTTATATTTACTATCAGGTTATGAATTTGACTTCCTTAATTTGCGGTTGCGATTCGGCGCTGGTGTAGAATTAGAGTCGAGGAGGCGAACGAACATTGTAGCGGGTGAAAACTATGAGAAAAGTTGAGAAAATTGACGTTTCGTGCGCCGCGACGTCGACGTCGTTTTACGGCGTGTGTGGCTGTGAACTAGGCCAGGTCAATTCCACCTACTACTACTAATGAAAGTAAAATTTTGTTGTTTTGCTGCCTTGTGATTCATATTAAATTTAAATTACTTTCCGTAATGCAACCTTCCCTCTACTCATATCAATTATGTAATATTACTAAAATTTTGTTTCTTTGTTTTAGGTAAGTTCGACCATGATATAAAATTCCCGCTGATAATTGTAAGTGAAGTAACGTTTGTCAAATCGGAGTGCTGGGCAATTGCGCTTCATTAAAGAACCACAAGCGCTAATGCTGCTGCGCGCACCATCATCTCGCCGTAATTTATTATTTATATTTATATGAATAGACTTGCCTGTGAGTAAAAAGCGTACGCGCATTTTTCCTCCAGTTAGCAGCATGGCTGGTTGGTGGCTTAGTGCATTGCATATAAGCCGCCGCCGACGACATTCACAAACGCTGGAAGCTTGAACCTTCCCACTTAACTTACTTGCACGTACGTGCGCGAATATGAATGTATCATCATTGCTGGAGGGGGTCGAGGCTCACTCAATGTGCACAAAAAACGGAAACAAAAAGCGCGCAAACCCTGCGAGGGGATGCGCGATTTTTCTTCCCACATCCGCGCTCGCTCGTTTCTTTTGCCCGCACAGCGGAGCCGGGCTCTTCTTCTTCTCCGATGCGTGTTTGCACAGCGCAACCATAATCATCATCGTGCATATAGAAAATGAATAATTTAAAATGTGCATGGCAGCAATTTATATACACAAGCGTTCGGTTTTTTCATCCCCCTCCTCGCCCCCTCAGCGTCTGCTTTTGACAGGGACCCTCTCCTCTCCCTCCCAAAAAAGGGAATGAATGGCGAACGCGGCTTATTTAATAATGGATAGTTTAATTATAAAAAATATTAACAAGGATTTGGGCGCGAATTAAATTATTGAATAGCCACCGAATTGCATGGCGGCGGCCCGCGGGAAAAAATCCATATCATCAAAATTTTTGACATGGGTGCGTCTCTTTAATCATGGACAGAGACATACACACATTGGCAAAAAACGCGAATTTTTCCATTCGTTTGGCAGTCATCAACGCGCTCCACCTCCACCTCCTCCGCGCTGTGCCCTTCACCACCGCTGACAGCGGGCAACAAGCAAAAAATCGACGCCGCCTCCCTCCACGCACAACAACCAAACACCCTCCCAAAACCCCCTTGTGTCCGCAAAACGCGCGTCGAAAAAAAGCGCGTACAAATAACGCTTTACATATATGATTACTTCGTTTTGTTTCATTAAATTTAAAAATCACATTGAATTTTCGCGTCTGCGCCCGAAATACAATGCTCACTGTGCGCGTATGTCGAGAATATAAATATGCGATGTCGGCGGCATCATCGGCATCGTTTCTCTCGCGATATGTGCATGCGTGAGCGGAGGCGGTGCCCTCCAACCCATCCAACCCACCCACGCACTCCAAGCGCGTCGTGCGTTTCGGACACACATTTTTTAAATGAAATATCGGCGATATAGATGCGCGCCGCGCGCCGTTCGCCGTCCGCCATTCCTCGTCGTCCCGATACGAAACGCAAAAATAATTAAACATTTTTCAGGCATGCGGAAAAAGTTTGACAGACAAATAAAAATAGCCATTTGAAATATGAGTATAGGAAAACGTGTGTGTGTACGGTTATGGTTTTTTTCTCTGCGTGGGCGGGGAGGGCTGTATGGACGGGACGTGTCCGCCGCCTCCCTCCCAAAAAGCGGGGCGATTCTCGTCCGTCGTATTCGTATTCGTCGATCTACTGGCACCACCGTTTGCGTGTTCGTTGCGTGGGTGGTTGTTTTTCATTTTTGCATTGGGGGTGGTGCACATTGCAGCGCGCGCTGCAGAATGACTTTACGATTTGCTCCATTTTTATTCTTTTTATTTATTGAGCAATCAATAAATGATAACATATTGAATGTTTTCCCAGCATTTTTGCATACATCATCCCACCGGCGCGCCGCTGCCGCGCAGATAGTGAATGCGAAGCGCTTCGACATAATGGCAAACAAAAAGTCGTTTCGGGTTGAATGCATGGCGCATGGCAGCGGCGGTGCGGGGGTGGTAGATGCGCGTTCGAGATACGCAAACGACAACAACACCCCATGTTGGCAGTTGGCCGACCAGCCGTCTGCAGCGGTGCGCTATTCGAGATTCGCGTGCATACCTGCGTTTTACACCGTACACGATGCGAACTTGCGATCCAGCGTCGAGATAACACCGCGCGTCGAATACGCGAAATGCTAGAGTATTGTATTCGGGAATGTCGAATCGCGAAAGCCTCTCCTGAATGCGCGTGTGTTCCCGATGACGCTTGTTCGGATTCATATTTATGCATTATCCAATCGTGCACGGAGCGTATTTGATTATCTCTTATTATTTATTGATATCGAAGCAGACGATGTGCGTTTAGTTTGGGCGCAGCGCAGCGCTAACAGATCAATTTGTAGTAATGTATGCTCGGGGGCGGACGCGCGGGCCGGGGATGGATCACCGTCGAAATTATCATTCTTGATACTACTGCTGATTTACGACCGGAAATCGAATGTGCAATTAAAATTCTTTACCCCTAGCTTCGAGAATAATAGGTTTGGGTATTTTTGCTGCAATTAGAAGCTCATCGCGAGAGCAAATCGCACCCTCTGCGCGATTACGTAAGGCAACACGCTGGTTTTTCTGTCTAGCACTACCACCACCAACCCGACAATCAAAGTTGGCGCCCGGAGGCTGCACCGACTGCATGCGGCGGGGTATCGCTGGCAGCAACACAACGCGACAGTTGTTTGTCATCCCTCTCTCCCCCCAGCCGTCTGAGGTCGCGCGTCAACCCAACATCCACCCGCCCCTCATTCACGAGGGGATGAAACACGCCGCCACCGCCGCCGCGGCGCGCCAATGTTGCGCGATATATCGCGGAGGCGGCGTGATGTCTCACGTCAACCGAGGGGTTGCTTTTTATATTTTTGCATACCCAACAACACCCAACATGCTCTATTGATCCACTCATATTTTTCGTACGCGCACGGTTACATATGTACGCCGATAGGAGGGTGGCAGTGGATGTGACGAGTGGATGAGATGAGTGCTTCTCTCGTCACAACCCCCCAAAACCAAGTTGCGGATGGCGCATGCACTTGCTAGTCTTCGCTCACTCCTGCGGTGGAGGGCGTGAGACGTGCGTTGCGTTGCGCTCGCCTAGCATAATGAAAAATTATTGCGAGGTGACATTTACATTTTTGCTTATATTTATTACGATTCGCTCGTGCTCACGTCCATCCCACAACAACTCTCGGGCTGACACCGGGCGAAATGCGATTTCTTTTGGCAGATATATAAAATTACGCTTAAAACATGACGTATGAGTTTAATTTATTATTAAACTTGATTTCTTTCCGCTCCGGTAGGATTATACACGTTTTGTCATTTTCACGTGATGCATTCATTCATTCATTCATGTGTGTTTTTTTTATTTCCCGCGAAACGCCAGCTGCACGAATTCCACGTCGAAAAGTTTGAAAGTTACTAATTACATGCAATTGTAATATTAGTCAAAGAATAAAATTTGTCGCATTGTTTGAATTAAAGCGTATTAAATAATAAAACGCAACAAAACGAGAACGTGCGAATTGAAATAAGAAAAAGCAAGTTACGTGCTTGATGAATTGTAATTGTATTTATGCCTCGGTTACATGCGCGATACGAAAGAAAAAAATGGAGCGGTAAAAATACGTGAATTTAAATATATTTAGGATTTTAAGAACGAACGCTTTGGTAACTTATGGCTCAGGGGAGGCCAGCGCGGCGGAGACGACGAAATGAAGGTGGAAGAAATATAATGAAGAAAAAACGGCAATAAATCTTCTCGAATATAATAAGATTAAATGTACTCTCCGAGAGGAGGCTGCGCGTCTTCCACCCGGCCGCAAGTGAAGGTCGAAAATATATTTAAATATATCCCATGCAAGAATTTTAATATTTTTTCCTTCTGCTTTCTTCGTCTGCATGCCGTACTTACTGCGTATATTTCATGTCAGGCAAAGTTAATCAGCTTTGTATTGTTATTAGAACTTTACAACTTCCTGTCTAGACTGATTACATGAAGTATATTCCAGAAATAATAAATATTACTTAAAACTTACCCAGCTAGCTGCTGGCATACATTAGCATCTTGAATTGCTTCCATTCGGCTGCTGCACTAAGCATGATAAAGACAGTCGAAGATGATTGATCTACTTGCCGAATGCATTGCTGCATTGCAAACAAACGAATGAATGGCATCAAATCATTATCATCGAGCATCAATAGCGACGTTTCGCGCATGTGCTTCTGAGATCCATTAACGTGCACGCGTGTGTGCATCCCATGGATTAGCAAGTCAAAATTTGTGGACGGATGAATTCCTACACGAATTTTGATGTTTGTTATCGTGTAACGTCCGAACCGTATCTCTGCAGTGCGAATTAGCCACTTGCGCTCACCGGATCAATAATCAATGCGATGATATTCGTGGGTAGCAGAGGCAAGAGGGCGGCTGTGGGTCGTTCGGCATATAATAACGGGGTAAGAGCGCGCGCCTCCCCGACGCGTATCATGTTGATTACTATCATCGCATGCATGGACCCCATGCGACTGCGGCGGCGGCGGCGACGGCGGGGGGCAGACATTTCGATTTACATACGGCACAACACGTTGACGACGACTGCATCATGGCAGCGGGGGTTGGTTGCGCTGCATAGACAGCATTGCGTTTCCACCCCAATAAGTTATCTGCTGGAAAACCGCCCCCCGCTTCTCCTCGATATATGTGGCGGTGTTGGGCCTCCCTCAACGCGTCCCGTAACGTAATAAATGTGTATCGCATATAGGTACGCAATATTAGATATTAGGTTCGCTCACTAGGATATTATTACGCGCACAATACAAGGTCATCCACACACTCCTCGCTCGTATTCCCATGGTTATCGCACCACTTCTGAGCGACGACCTGCGCAGGTGGAGACAAATAATGTTAATGATAATCATCAGGTATCCATCCGCGGGAGCGCTATCAGGGGTTGTGAAATAGGCGAACCACCCCTCGATATGATGAAAAGCAGCGGTTTCCCTTCCACCCCTCCTGCGCCAGCCATCCCGCAATAAAACTTTGCGAATAAATAATTATGGCGGCGCCGCGGCGTAAGACGCCAATGGACCCATTTCGGCTTGTCTGCGTTCGCAATTTGTGTTTGCATGGCCGGCGACGACGACAAGGATGACGACGGCGGCGGCGGCGACGGAGGATACAAGGATTGCGCTCACGCGGATGAGAGAAGACAAGAAACAAGGCACTCTCGAAGCGCAAACGGGTGCGCGCATACGCACACGCGCGCGCAAGGCCAACGATTATTATTATGCTTACGATTATGGTTATCATTTACTTTTATTATTATTTTTATTATATGTAATTCAAAATTATTGCTATTACTGTTATTATTGCATATTGCGTACCGACCGCGCTGCGGAATGCGTGCATGCGAAACTCGTCGATCGACTGTGCTGGCGCGCTTTTATTTTCGTTTTTGGTGCGCTCGTGTTAATTAAATTTTATACATTCTTACATTAATCTGGCCATCGCGATCCTGCAAACAAACACTATTTAACAGCGATAAATACTCACCTTGAATATTTATCGTTTAAAAAAGCGCACATATTTCATCCTGTCGCCCCTGTCGCCGGACGTGTGTCATTTCGAATTTGAATTTTCATTTTTACGCGTCAAAGAAGCGCGCGCGCTCTCGATCACAATGATTTCTTTTTTCGTCCTTTTTGAATATGACGCATGCAACCAAACCCCTTGCAGAAAAAAAAACGAGCAGCGGCACACACAATATCGGGTCCGGTTTACGCGCGCTAATAAATTATTTTGTCTATTTCCGCAATCAACATGCAATTTTCATGACTTCGCAGTGCCTTTTTGCGGGCGCGCGCGCGCGTGCAAAAAATTTATCACATTTGCACGCATAGAAAACACACAAGCCAGACGAAATGCGCCATCGCCAATCGCCCCTCTCGCGCCTGCCTGCCTGCGCAACGCACCTAGATTAAATTAACTTTCAGTTCCATTCCATCTCTCGCGCCCGATGGATTGGGTGCGTTGCAGACGGAAAAGCCGCCACCACGTCACCACCACCACCACCAGCCAAAAAGGAGCAAAAACGAAAACGAAAGCCCCAAAAACAGTCGAGCCTATATCTATGAATGCGTTCGAAATCTACATGTTTCATATTGAAATATTGATGACCGACGGCACCCCCGCGCTGAAATATTCAATATGCGGACGGGCGGGGTGGGTGGAATGCATTCAATTCTATACACTTTTTACCCGCATCCTTCGCGGATATGACGTTTGCCTGCTATCGAAAGCAGTTGAAATCGAAAAGTTGGCATTTATTATTCTTTCACTGGAATTTGGCAAGCAAATCGATAGCGAGCTGGACGGCTGCGTTGACAGAGAGCAGTAAAACGATCGACTTAAGCTTGCGAATAGCTGTTATGTACGGTCACCACGCTCTCCTCTACATCGTCCTCGTCCTCGGTATTGTCTTCGTTTTCGGCGTCTTGTGACGGCGAAGTGCTTGAAGCCGCTTCCTCCGTCGGGAGGCACGAGGCGCTCATCACACGCCGCAAGTGATTGCGATTCCTCTCAAAGTAACGCACAATCTTCTGCAGGCCGTTGACGGACGGAGAGGGTCCTTCGCGCAACCACCAGTCGACGAAAGCGTCGGTGCACACGTAGTTCCCTTCAATCTCCATCGGCTCGCCGTTGTAGTCGTCCAGCTCCAGCAGCGATTTGGGAACCTGATGCTTCACGGCGGTGCGCTTATCGATGAGGAACGAGTAATTCTTCTCGTGCTCCGGCTCAATATCGTCGCCGAGGCATGCGTTGCATTGTTGGTGCGTCGGCGGGTCCAGCATCGTCTGCAGGTCCTGCAGCCGATTGCGGAAGAGGTGATAGTGGTTACCGGTGCCGGTGCCGGTGCCGGTGGAGGTGGAGGTGGTGGCGGGCACATCGGGATGCTGCAGCTTGCGGTGGCGTTGCCCCGGGTACGTGGGCATGGATGTGCTGCGCTCCGTCATACCGGCCATTCCCGTTTTAAAATACTTGCAATTGACGGAATAGAACACGGGGTGATTTGGATAAGCGTGATAAGGGTGGTTGTGTGTGTGTTGGCTTCTTAGTAATGCAGGCGCATTGGATTTTGTGAAAAAAATAATATCTGACACTGGAATGTGTGGCTATGGATAATTGTGACAGATTACATCGATTCTAGCATGTTTTTTGTGCTCCTGGCCGGCTAGGATCCGGCTAGGAGGGGGAGTTGCTGATGATGCTCCTCTCTCGGTGAGCAGAATGGGAACGAGATAATTTGATCGTGCATTGTTGGTTGTTGCCGATGGCCCACTGCGATTCGATTCCATGCGCCTATGCGAAAGGGGGCTGCGTTGGGGGTGGGTGAACCGCAGGTGCTTAAATCCGCCCTGCCGGTCGGCGTCGGCTCGGCAGAAACGCAAAACGCGCACACGCTCTATGTGTTCTTGCTGCGGCGCATTGATGTCTGATCCTAATCCACGCCAAACATTAGCCGTTGTTTGCGGTGGTGAGGCGGCGGCGGCGCAAGAGGGGGTGTGCAATGCGGGACGACGCGTTCGTACGGATGGCGTATGCAATTATTGCGTCGTAATGCAATGTCGCGCACGCGGGCTGTGTCAATGTTAACTATTCCTTCGTGCTGGGGGGCGGGCAGGGGCGGATGTGGTGCGCGCTCATTCCTATCATCGCAATGCAGTCGCGTCTTCCGCGTCACGCGCGCACCACCGAATTCCCAACGAGTAGCAGGAGGCGAGAGGGGTGGCCAGTGCTGAGTGGTGTGTGGTGGCTGTCCGAACAAGAACATCACCACCGTGTCCAGCGCGCTGACCGTTTGCTTGTGGCCTGGAAGGACGATGAAATAACACTACATTCGTATTGCGTCGATGCATGCATGCGTGTGCGGGGGCGGGCGGTGGGTTAGATGTGTGTTAGCAGACATGATGTAAATGCTGAAATGCGTCGTCGCATCTGCAAAGTGCAATCGCGGGCAGCGGCGGGGCGGAGAGTATGTGTATTTGCATACCGTATATTCAATACGTATTGATCACGAGCATTTACTCTCATGATGCCCGTGAATTATGGTTGCGCACTATCTATTTGTTTAGCTGATTAGTTAGTAACATTATTAGATCACTACGATACCTGCTAATCAATTAGTTATTTATGTATAATCCCACCGTTGCGGAACGACAGGCTACAAACAGCGTCCGCTGCGAGGACGACACATACTCGCGCACACATAGTTTGCACGTGCAATTGTTGGATAGGCGCGATGCATATGCATTGACCGGACAGGGGACCATTCGTTGCATATCACTTTGTGTGTGCGAAAGGCAAACACACGCTCGCGTGCGCACAAACACTGGTTCGTTAATTTCAAGATATTGCGAGTGTTTGTGCGGAAGGTGGGGAAGGGTTGGTGCGCACTAAACATCACCGGCGTGATTAGGCGTCGATTTATTATTATTTCGCTGCACACACACCGCCGGCGCCGGCGGTGCCGAATTTATTGTTGAGCGAAATCTATTACCGCGTATATCGCGCGCTGGATATCTAATCCCTAATAAGGTATTGACTGGGCACTGTGTTTGCGCATTGCTTTCAGTGTGCTCTGCCGCATGCATTGAGGTATTTTTGGACGCGTAATTGCGGAAGGGGCCAACCGGCGATATTTCATCAAATTGACAGCATTGATATACGCGATTGCTTTCGGATCGGATGCAATGCAAATGATTCACATTTTGCGGGCGCGTTTCTATTCGAGCCCCAACCACCTGGCCAAATACCACCCTTATGATGATGATGAGTAGGTACGTACAAACGTACTTGATGCCGGGCGGTATAGATTTGCATTATCATTACACTATGTATGCGTACATTGGACGTATCAGATTTAACACCTTGTGCATGATTATCGGTGATTATTGTCCTTTGGCGGGCGCCGTCGTCGACGTCGTCGTCGTGGTGGCGTCGCGACGCAACCACAGGGAGAGAGAAGACAGCGTACGGCTGCGTTTCGCATAGAACGGAATCACCAGCACGTAGAATATTCAATTAGTCTAATACTGGCGACGGCGATGCAGTCGCTCGCGCATTAGTTACGTTGCTTCGTTAATTAGTTGATTAATTAAATGATTAATCAATTGATTGGTCTACCGGGTTGGCGTAATTAGTTTTAATTGAAATCCCGAGTCATTAACATCGGGGTGGGCCCAAGCGCTGGCCGCTACCGCCTCAGTGTGATAAGCAATTTTGGAGGCTGCCCTCCTACCCGCTTCCTGTTTGCGTGGGTGGATGTGATGTAGCCGACGGTGGCGGTGGCGGAAGGACGTGTGGCCCACCAGCTGGCTGCCGCCTGAACTATTGAGAGACGATTCCTAAGTTCGGATCAATATTACATATTATAAATTAGGTAATTTAATTAAACAGGCGCCACCAGGCGTAGGGGTGATAACGATGCTTTACCCATCACATTGTCTCGTCCTCGGTCACAATATATTCGCCAATGCATAGTTACAGCGTGTTGACATAGATTTCAGTTGAGAACTTTTCAAAATTTCAATCACCGAATAATTTATTATTAATAAATTACGCGGAGCGCATGAGTCACGTCAACCTTGCAATATGCAGCCGCGGCCGGGTGTAATTAAGTTATTTTCATCGCGTTTAAATTAATGCGTCGAGTTATTTAGCGTGGCGCGTGCGAGAAGGAGCGCGCATTATAATTCACTCGCCACTTCAAAGTTCTATATTAATATGTATTATTTATGTTTTCTATTAATATCGCGATTTTCTTTAATAGCGCCGCCGCGCCGCCACCGACACGAAGAGATGATGCACGACGCTTTGTGTCACGTGAAACGGTGATTTACGCGAAAGTGCAGCAGAAATGCACTGCAATTCTTGCACACGTTTACGCAGTGCGGTCATTACATTAATGCATATGCCCCATTCGAAAAGAATTCATAAATAAATTAAATTTCATATAAATAGTACATCAATAATTGGATTGGTTGAAATGCATTATGTCGCTATTATTAATTAATATAATGTATCATATAATAAATTATATTTTCGGCTCGTTTTAATGATTTCGATATTAATTTGCAAATGATATTTCGTAATGTATTCACAACATTTCCACTATTTCTATATAAAATTTATCGTGTTTAATAATTTTAATTACATTGCATTGACATTATTGATATCACATCACTCAGGCGGTTGTCATGTTGTCGTCCACCTGTGGGTAGCACACATTGTCGGGTCGAGTAATTTATTGAACGACACATGCTCTATTTTTTACTCATCATTGCGACATGTGTGCTGGCGGTGCGAAGAAATCAACATGGAAATAAATTGTCTCTCTTTGCGTGCCGGCCAGATTGTGTGCGCGAATTAGCGCAGAATTTGTATATAATATTTGGTTGACACCTGGACGACAGGTCGTTTCGACGGCCAGTTGCGTTGGTGGCGAAGCGTGTATTCGGTTTCGGTTATTATTTATTAAATTGCCAGCGTGCTTTCAACATGTGTCATATTCGTTAAATTTAAAACTGGCGCGTATTAACTTTGTCCGTTGTGCGCGGAATTATATTAAATATTTTTTGATGAATGTGCCGATCGTGTGCGCGGCTGCATGAATTTTGATCAATTTATTCCATGCGACTAATTATTCGCATATTTTTTAACGCAGCGCGGTGTGACACGGTGTAAATTAATGTTCGCTGCGTTTGTGCGCCGCTTTTTTCGCACTTCATTACATTTCCCGGTTTGAATTTATTTGATCGAATTTAATTTAATCAAACACCGACCGTCCGGTTTCCATCAATTACTGTCCGCTCGCACAATTTGTTGTCATCGATGGAAGGCAATAAATTACGCATGTGATATGTAATATGTCTCGTGGCAATCAAGGAAGACACGCAATGCGTTTCGGTATTAGACTAATTGCGTTGGAATATCGTTAATAAAGCGGCGCGCCGTTTAATGCCGTCTTTGGATTCATGCGCACGGCGCGGCGAGGAGCGACGTTTTGCGTCACTTTGTGAAGTTCACCACACAAACCAACCCTTCCACCGGTATGCATTATTATCGGCGTTTCACCTATTAGATTCCATCATCGCGCCCGAGTGACAGTTCGGTAAGAGTTTTAACGTTGTTAATATCATGCGCGCTGGGCCGTACATGGTGCAACTTTATAATTAACGCATCACGCGATTCCGAAGTGCATCGCCTTCCCTTCCACCTGCACCCATCACGGTTCACAATCGGGGGCGCGCCTGTCAGCTCGTTTACTTATTAGCAATTAAAAATTTCGAAGATTTGATTGGCGACGGAAATTTCCGAATGTAATTAACTGCTGCTAATTGAATTCCGGGTACGTCACGCAATCGCAAATCGTTGCAATGAAAGAGTTGCGAATCCTGCTTGTTATCAATGAAAACGCGTGGGTTTACGCGCCAGACGAAAACGTTTTGTCAAAGTACGGCGGCGGGTGTGCGCGAGGGTGCTGCTGCGTCGTCTGAGGTTACGCGCGGCAAGGTCGTCGCCACCCACGCACGCCAAACAGCTGATCGTCGGCGAAGGCGAACGAACGAACGGAAAGAAGACGCCACGACGGCGACGACGACAATGACGAATCGAAAGTGAACGGTTCATCCCGCGGGCGATTTTTCGTCGACGACGACGACGACGACGCGCGCGTTTCCTTCCGTAATCGTACGACTGTTGTCGGCGGCGGCGACGGTGTGACGGCGCGGCGGCGACGGTGGCGCATGAGATGGAAGATAAGTCAATGGCCCACACCGCCGCCGATGCAAACGACCTGCGGCTCGGGAGAGGAAGGCGGCGGGCGTGCAACCCCAGACGCGAATTAAATAAATCAATTTCGATGGCGTCCTTTTGCTTGTGCGATTATGATTCTTATTGTTTCTAAGTTGACGGATTAGGTAGTTGTGTTGCCACGTGGCATCACCGTTGATGGTCCGATGACGATTATTATGTTTTCCGTTTTACGCGCGTTTCTTTCACGTGAAAATAGAATTATGCTTTCTTGTCGGTACGGATCGTAATGACATCGCCGTGTTGTGGTAGGTACGTACCTAATATTAAATTACGTGCATACTTTAATTAGTCAATGGAGCACGGAGCGCAGCAAACGTAAACGTAAACGTAGTTCGTGTGTTTCTTATTCTCATGCGTGCATTAGTAAAGCGAAACAAGAGAATGAAGTGGGGACGGAGACGGCGACGGCGTCGCTTGTATGTAATATTAAATGAGTAATGCATACCATCGATTATGAACGTATGTGCATCGGGGTGGTCTTGTGCGTACTGGATTTTACTACTTACTTACTTGGGTTGGGAAGAGTTGCGTTTACCTTTTGCGTTGTTTGTACCTTTGGCGATTGCTTCCAATTCGAG
>JARJDR010001976.1:0-12251 GCA_030264135.1 Myllaena sp. GC000078
TTGTAAATTAAATTAAGATAAACTTAATATGATAAAGTACTTTTAATATCGTTAGAAAGCCCTTGAAATCAACTATCGGAAACAGTTAAGAAAACTAAATTATTCTCGATGGTTATTGAGATAGCGAGGTTTTAATTTATAGCACAGCAATCCAATTGGATTTGAATTCGACAGGATTATCGCTCCATTAAACTAAAATCAATGCACTTATTCTAGACACCTAATACATCATTGGAAAGCTATTGAAATTTGCTATAAATATCAATTTAAACATCATAAATATTTCTTTTCATTCAATACGAAAGTTCACTTCAAAAAGGTATATGACCTTATTTGGCACTAAATGAATTGCATACCCATGTAAAATTTTAATATCACTCAATATCAGTTAAATTCTAACAAGACTTATTGACATCATTAAAAAGCCCTTAAAATCTACTTTCAGACACATTTAAGAAAACTAAATTATTCTCGATAGTGACTGAGATAATGTAGTGTAAAGTAGTGACTTAGATATCCAATTGGATTTGAATTAATCATAATTATCGCTTCAATAATCTTAAAGCAAAGCACTTATTCTAGACATGTAATACATCATTAGAAAGCTACTTAAATCCGCTATAAATATCCTTTTAAAAATCTATAAATATTTCTTTTCATTCAATGCGAAATTTTACTTCAAATCCACACACAATTTCTTTTGGCACTAAATCAATTACATTTCGCATGTAAAATTTCAAATATTTTCATTGTCCCTCAAAATCTAATTATTATTTTTGGTATCATTGAAAAGCCCTTAATTTCTACTTTCCGAGACATCCAACAAAACTAAATTATTCCTGATGGTCACTGAGATAGCGACATTTAAAATTTTGACTTAGCAATCCAATTGGATTTGAATTCGACAGGTTTATTGCACTATTAAATCCAATAATAAGCAATTATTCTAGACACGTAATATCATCATTGCAAAGCTACTGAAATTTTCAATAAATATCCTTTTGAAAATCTTAAATAATTCTTTTCTTTGAATACGAAATTTCACTTTGAATCCACACACATTTGAATTGGCACTAAATCAATTGCATTCCCATTTAAAATTTCAATATTACTCCATGTCAATCAAATCCTAAAAAATACTTTTGGATATCGTTTGAAAGCCCTTGAAATCTACTTTCAGGAACGGTTAAGAAAACTAAATTATTCTTGATGACTACTGCGACAGTGACGTTTATAGAAAGGACTTGGCAATCCAATTGGATTTGAATTGGACAGAATTATCGGCCAATTAATCTTAAATCTGGGCAATAATTTTAAACGCATTACACATTATTAGAAAGCTACTGAAATTTGCTATAAATATCCTTTTAAAAATTTTAAATATTTCTTTTCTTTCTATGCGAAATTTCACTAAACGTCCACACTTCTTACATTTTGACACATCAAACAAGTCCTAACATCACTTAAACCACCCTAATTTCATTCCATTTAAATTCTTTACAAACCAATTATAACATATCATCCCTTATCAATCATCATTTGCATTCAATACACTACCATATATACTTCAATAGAGATAAACAGTTGACGAACAAGAAAGAATAACAAAGAAAAAGAAAAAGTTACTTACCATTATGTAGTCCATGTCTTCCACCAATTTCCGGCGCACCTTCTGGTTCCCGATCCCTCTCCCGCTCCCGGTCCCGAAGACACCCATTCCCAAGAATAGCACTCACGCTAAACTTAAGCACCGGCGGCGGCTTACTTCGTTCCTGCGCTCCACCAGCGCCATGCCCTCCACCTCCACCTCCTGCACCACTGGTACCCTCCAAACTAGTCATCCCTGCCGGCATACCATCATACCGTAGTCTATCACCACCACCACCTCCTCCTCCTCCTGCACCTCCCGTCAAACTCAACCGGCAATGCAGCGAGCCGCAATCCAAGCGGCCACAATTCGTACAAAGTCTATTGCGCACAATGCAATCATCAAACCTCGCCATAACAAACTCATCCGCACCACCGCCACCAGTCTGCTCCGGCGGTGGCGCCACCAATGACGCGGCTTCCTCCAACTGGCCGCGCTTCTCATCCACCGGCTCATCACTCTCCTCATCCGCCTCCAGTTCCGGCGTTGGCGTCGGTTCACGCTCACCATCCGACGATGGCGGAGGCGCCGCCACCGCCGCTGGTGATCTCGATGCCAGCAGGCTGTCCATCGAAAACGCCCCGCCACTGCTCGTCACACTATTATTATTGTTGTTGTTGTTGTTGTTGTTGTTGTTGTTGTTGTAGTGGTGGTTGAGATGGAGGTGTGCAGCGGCAGCAGCAGCCGCCGCCGCCGCATGCTGCTGGAAGCTCTTCAGCATCTTCTCCCCGGCCGAGCTGTAGCTGCAGCGCTCGCGTTCGATGCGCAACAACCGAAGCGCTGTTTCTTGAAACATTCCTTTCAACTCTTTAGTCCACACAATTAAGAAGAAAGCACTTGATTTCTTGATTAAGTCTTATCATTTTCACACACGCGCACCGGGCGGGAGGATGGCTGGTATGGAGAGAGAAACGCTGAAGGCAGAAGCACGCGCAGCGCGTGGAGAACGGCCGCCAACTGGTGTGAATGGTGTGAAGGAGGAGAGGACTGCTGCTGCTGCTGCTGCTCGCCCGGAGTTTTGGCCTGGTACAACCCCCTCACGCGCGATTGGTCCATCTCGCGCGCAACGCAACCCCTCGTGGCGGGAAGAGGCGGAAGAACAAAAAAAAAAACTCTTGGTGTTGGTAGTGGTGGTGGTAACTATGGGGTTGACCTCTCGATCCTAAGAGTAAGATCATCATCATCATCAACATCATGATTATAAACATCTACTTACTTACTTACTCATGTGTAAATTGATTTTAGAACAAATTTAATCATTTTGATTGAAGAGTTGATGTGGATGGTTAATTCCTTTGGTTTCTTTTTAGATTTTGAGAAGCGGCCAATGAAAAACTCCTCCCTTCCTTCGTTCCTTCGTTCCTTCGCTTATTCGCTGTCCGCCCTCCCACGCAATGCGTTTGTTTATGCGATTCAAACTACCCTAAAACAAACAAAAATAGAGCTTGCCATGCAGAGAGAGCGGAAATAATTTAATCATAACTCCTGCGCTGCCTGCGTTCCCGTCGAAAATCTCACCGAAATGCTTTGCCATTGCGATTTGATTGAATTTCTACTTGAAAATATTACCGATTACACATTTCTTTCCACCCTCTCTTCACGTATGCATTCGTTATAGTCGTATTCCGGATTGGTATTGATATGATATTTGGATGATGGCATGGGCCTTTTTTTCCGCGCAGTACGTTCGTTTTACGCCGTGGTGGCCCGGCGCCTCCACCCACACCCACACACACGTCAGCGCAAAACGCGGCGCCGCATTGCATCGCATCGGCGAAACGAACGAACGAACGAACGAACGAACGCGCCTGCCGATGACAGCTGCCATTCCGCGAATTTAAACAACATCAAAAATGCCCCCGGTTTCTCCTCTCACCCGCTCACCTCCTCCTCTGCGTCCTCGTTTCACTCGCCTCACTCTCCTGGAAACAACGCGATTACGATTCAACTTGATGATGGACATCAGAAAACAACCAACTTAACCAACGTAATTTGAAGCGTTGCAAATTTGCCACAGTCGGTGGAAGGGCGCGGAAGGGGGATGATGGTGATCTACAACAATAAAAGAATCCGAATCGATAATAATAAAAGGTCGGCAGCTAAGGGGGAAAGCAAAGGGAAGTGAAGAAAAGGTGTGATGCAATAATTTGTCATCGATCGCATCGATCATGATCCCTCTACCATACGTTTTTTCCTCTCTCTCCTGTGGACATGATTAATCATCCATTCTTGCAACTGTCGCGTTGAATGCGAAAACCCTAAAGTACTCTCTCCAGCGGCGCGATTTCCAAATTCCAATTATGCGTCAATCAAAATTAAACGCGTCGATCAATTTATAGCTGCCCGCCCCCGCCAGCGCTCGCTGCATTTCAATCACATTGCAAATTGCTGCTGCTGCTGCTCGCTGCGATGGGATGGATTGTGTTACATGCAGTCCATTTGTCTTGGCAAATATTTGGATCCATTCCTCTCTCAACATTCGGCGGCGCGGGGGTCTGCAGCTGAGGAAAAGCGGAAAGTCATCTCGGCATGACCATCATCATCATCACAGTCATTCTGGTCGGTCGTCAGATGTTTCACTCTCGACGCATTTCGACAAATAACCGAATGGGGAATGTTATACGCTTGTTAAAAGCACATCCATTACAACACAGCCATCATCCCCGCACGCACTCTCCACCCATAACTCCACCGTTGCTTCAGTCGGCTTCAGTTGCTTCAGTTGTGTGCATTGCGTGTATGATCCATCATGCCCGGCGACAACAAAAAATTAATTAATACATGTGATAACATTTTTATTTTCTGCTACGTTAATTCCCACCAGCGGCAAAAAAAAACACAGTATTGTAGTAGTCAAGCATGAAAAAATGAACAAAGCGCATGCGAATGGAAATAAATTCCGTCGGATGATGTTGTGATTTGTTTCAAACCACGCAATGCGGACGGGGAGGCGCAAAAAAACACGAGTTTTGCACATGCGGCCGCGTAAAAAATAATCGCAAATCGTATTATTTGTTTTTTTCCGAGCGGCAATGCAAGCAGAGCACAGTGGTGAGAGGGTTGAATTATTCACAGCACAACAAATCCACCACCGACAATAAAAAAGCAATGTTTTGATTGCAAAACACATCCACCATAAGGGTAGGTGCTTATCTCACTCACCTGCGCTTGCTCTGCTCTCGTTGAAGATGATGTCCAGGCGAATATTACTTTTATCCAAGTGACGCAACACAACAAATCCCCGACAATAAAACGGCAATGTTTTGCAATTACACATCCACAATGAAGGTTGGGTGCGTGCTTATCACTCACCTGCGCCTCCTGCCCTCGTTGAAGATGATGTCCAGGTGAATATTACCTTTAATATGGTCCGCGTGGGGTTCGAATGACAAAATTCACCATCAACACCGCATGGCAAGGCATGGCATGCATGGTAATGCTTTGCTCGCTTTACTACCCCTCTAGGGGGAGAGAGAAGAGCTCGACTGGCGAGCCAACACATGAACACAGCGCCCTTCAATTGCGTTGCGTTTGGTTTTGGTGGCTGTGCATGTGTGCTGCGTGTTGCGCAAAAGGGCCTATTAAGCGCGACACGAAACAACGCATTCATCACACAACGGGCACACGGCCACTATTATCAACCCCCACACCCTCGCACACTCACTCATCCAACGATCCAACGTCCGGATTACATTTGAATTAATTGCTGTAATTGCTGCGCATCGGTGAAAATTGCTGTGTTTTCTTCATGGTTAGGTTGCCACCACGTGTTTTTAGAGTTCACTAATCGCCAGAAACAATTCATCCCTTTAGGTAAGTCATTCTAAACTATTCACATCAAAAATGTATCGCTTCTTACACTTACCTATCTTTGTTGCTAGTAATCATCATCATCTTCAATGGGTTGTATTTTAATTCAGGAGTTTGTTCGCATTGCGTATTGAAATTATATTATTATCAACCCTCACACCCTCGCACATTCACTCACCCAACGATCCAATGTTCGGATTACATTTGAATTAATTGCTGTAATTGCTGCGCATCGGTGAAAATTGCTTTGATTCCTTCATGGTTAGGTTGCTACCACGTGTTTTTCGAATTCACTAATCGCCAGAAACAACCCTTCAGTGCTTCATCCCTTCAGGTAAGCCATTCTAAGCTATTCACATCAAAAATGTATCGTTTCTTACACTTACCTATCTTTGTTGCTAGTAATCATCATCATCTTCATTGGGTTTTATTTTTAATTCAGTTGTTTGTTTGCATTGCGTATTGAAATTATATTATTATCAACCCCCACACCCTCGCAGATTCACTCACCCAACGATCCAACGTCCAGATTACATTTGAATTAATTGCTGTAATTGCTGCGGATATCTGTGAAAATTGCTGTGATTCCTTCATGGTTAGGTTGCCACCACGTGTTTTTCGAATTCACTAAACGCGAGAAACAACCCTTCATCCCTTCAGGCAAGTCATTCTAAACTATTCACATCAAAAATGTATCGTTTCTTACACTTACCTATCTTTGTTGCTAGTAATCATCATCATCTACAATGGGTTGTATTTTTAATTCAGGGGTTTGTTTGCATTGCGTATCGAAATTATATTATTATCAACCCCCACACCCTCGCACATTTACTCATCCAACGATCCAACGTTCGGATTACATTTGAATTAATTGCTGTAGTTGTTAAATTGCTGCATCGGTGCTGAATTGCTACGATTCCTTCATAGGTTAGTTGCCACCACGTGTTTTTCAAAAGGGCGGACGCACTAACTAATCGCTAGAAACAACAGTCATCCCTTCAGGTAAGCCATTCGAAGCTATTCACATCAAAAATGTATCTCTTGTTACACTTACCTATCTTGCTAGTTGTTGTTAGTAATCATCCTCGTTCATTTTTATTGAGTTTGTTGGGTTGTATTTTTAATTCTGGGGTTTGTTTGCATAACGCATTGAAATTGCATCTAGGGTGGGCTTGTTGGGAGGATTAATGAACAGCTACAATAATATTACGCTCGGGATTTGTTGTTTGTTAAATATGTATCGAGTTTTCTTTTTATTCTTTCACTTTTTATTCTTTATTCTTTGTGTTTTGAAGGTTTCTTTGGAGGTTGCGAGAGGACGATATGAGGTTGATGATAATAATAACGTGACAAACGCACGCAAGTAATCGTTGTTTAGGGAGGGATGGTTGCGGCCCCTTAGTCTTCGCCTTGGTTCCTTGGTTCCTTGGTTCGTTGGTTATTTATTGAAAACTACCAGAGTACATCTTGCCTTCCTTCTACATGATAAGGAGGTAAGGGTAAGTAATTTCATTTAGTGGTGGTTGTAATGATTTCGATTGCGATTCCAATTCGAATTTAAGAAGAATGGAAATGGGTGTGAAATGTACCACCCACCCCCGGGCTTTTCTGAGGGAGGCGGTGGCGGCCGGGAGCGTCGGGAAAGAGGGAATAGAGAGATTTGTCCACGCGTTCGTTCGCCGCAGCAGTAGCAGCAGGAGCCGTAGCGTCGTTTATTCACCCAAGGCGCAGCACGCGCTCACAAAAGCTGTCACTTGCAGGGTGCGCGCCGGCGCCGCGCCACCGCTGCTACGATTCTACCCCCGGCACCGCCACCGCCCTTGGTTCGGAGACGAAGAGCGGAGCGCCACTCTTTTTCCTCTCTTTCCCCATTCCTCTGCTTCGCTCCCTCCCCCGGGCCAGCCAGCCTTGCTCTCCCGCAGTGCTTCCCGAATCATCTCATTCGTTCCCCGCCCTGCCCCACCTTTTCTCTCACCCGCCTCCGCCTCGCCCGCCCGCTGTTTCTGCTTTTTCCCCGGGACCAGGCGGGAATCGTGAAGCGCGCTGGGTAAGTAACCATACAGTCTGGATTGCAATGGTGGAGTTTACCAGGGAGGTTTTGCAGGAAGTTTTGAAGAGGTCCTGAACGCTCTGTAGGGACATAGAGAGTATTATTAATACGCGCGATGACGATCGACCGCTCCCCTGCAGAAGGAGCAGGAGGAGTAGGAAGGGAAGAGGGGAAGGATATATTTCTCCGCACGCTTGCCGCCTCCTGCTCTTATCCCCCCACTCGCTGGAGGACTTCCGCTTGCCTCCCACCACCATCCTCGGAGTTTTTCTCTCGCACCAACAATGGAGGAATGGAGGAATCGGAGGGAAAAAAAGCGGTGGAAATCATTGCGTTGCGCCCAGCTTCATCCGGCTTCGATTGTTTTCATTATGATGGGAGCGGCATTAATAATATCGGATCGCGTTGCGGAGGTGGCAAAGGCGAAGTGTATTATATTAACGCCGCCCTTCGCCTTTGTCTCCACCTCCCGCTGCCTTTGCGCCACCACCGAGCAAAACCATCCGACGGCGCGGGCGGCTGATGCGATTAAACGCATTATACGCTATTATTATCATACCGCCTCCCTCTTCACCCCCCTTTTCCCCCGCTCACTCTCTCTCTCTGTCTATAAATACAATCATCACCGAAAATCAATTCTTAATTTTGCTATGTTTCCAGCTTTGGAACTCTGGAACCGGAAATTTCACACACGATTTACGGTGAGGGGTTGTTACAGTTGCCATTCCATTAGGACACTCCACACTTGGATTTAGAATGGAGGACATTCATAGCATTACCCGTTTGGTGGATGGTTTTGATTTTATTTAAATTGGAGCGCTCGTAAATTTTCAATTCGCCTTCTGCTCGAATTGGCGCGCGGCGTGCGTACGTGCGCGCGCGATGCTGTGACAAGGGTTGTGTTGCTCGACGCTTCGACACCTGGGGTGGTTTTTGTCGGGGAGGGCTGGGGGCGCATAATACAAATATCATCAAAGATGTTTGCAATGTTGTTGTGCGCTGTTGTTGTGCACGCAACAAAGAAGCGATCGTTTTCGGATTTTTTTGTTGGTTGGCTGCTAATCGATTGATTTACGGACGGGGCCTCCGAACGCCGAGTGTTTTATTCCGCACTAAGTGTCGCAATAAATCGTCAGCGAGAAGCGAAACCCGGCGAGCAGGGCGAGAATTTGCGCACATCGCGCGATGACATTGGGCAACTTTTCCCGCGCCCGTTTAAGTGCTTTTCGATTCACTTTCCGTAATTTATGGCTCGAAATCGAAATCTGTTATTAAATGTTAATAACAAGGATGGTTTATGGGGGGTAGTAAACTGGTTGGATTATAAATAAATCCAAAGTTATTCATCCATTTTTCTTTTCAATTGCGAAAACTTTAATTATCAAATTAGTTATCAAAAAACGGAAGAGGAAATAGAAAGGAAAACTGAGGATAATTATGATAATTGAATGATTTTGCTCGCAATAAACATAAAACGATTGAAGGGCGAGAAGGGAGGGAATGAAAGATGAAAGCGACGCAATCAAATTCGCATTGGTGAAAGCTGTCTCTGCGATCTTAATCTCAATCTCAATCCACCTCCTCGTTCCTTCTTCATTCTCTTCTTCTCCTTCTTCGTTTTCATCCTCCCTTTTCCCTTTTCTTCGTTCGTTTCTATCGAGCGATTTTATATTATATCATTTTCATTTCATTCATTGTATTTCATTGTATTGAGCGCGAGAAATAATTTAATATTATTTTGCAGATATTTATTTCATTTCAAAGCAATGGATATTGAACGGAAACGGAAACCCGAATGGCATCGTGTGTATCCTTATAAAATCTAATATATGACAGAGGCGTAGCAAGGGCGGGTGTAAGTCGCTTCACGGCATCAAAATTAGCTAAACTTTATTTATCGGTATTTCTATTTTACCGAAATGTAATTATCATATTGTTATTGTGCTCACAACATGTCAACTGTGCTGCTACCAAACCGTAATTTGCGGGAAACGTAACTTTATTGTTTAAATTTGAACAAAAAAGCCGTTGAAAGTTATCGTTTGCTATGTGAAGTGTTCGGGGGTATATGCACCATCGCAACAAACGTGATAGTACTGGTTTCGAAGATTTAAAAATGGCGATTTTGACGTCGAAGATGGACGTGCGTGCGGGACAACCGAAAAAGTTTGAAAACGCCAAGTTGGAAGAATTAATGAATGAAACTTCATGTCAAACACATTGGAGGTGACTCGATAAACTGTTTCGCAATGTTTAAAATTACTCGGAATGATCGAAAGGAAGGAAAAACGGCCATATTACAGTGAAACACATGACAAGGTTCATCCTGCAAAACGACAACAATCGCTCTTGCGGAAATGGTTAAAAACTACCTCGAAACAAATAAGGGAAGTAAAGGGAAGTTCTAACCCTCCCCGCTGTATTGTACAGACATTGCTCCTTCTGATTATCACCACTTCCGATCAGTAACCCATAGCTTGGCCGATTAACACTTCCGCTCTTACGAAGAAGTCAAAAATTGGGTCGATTATTGGATAGCGGCCAAAGCGGTGGAGTTCTCCCGACGCGGAATTAGGATGCTACCCGAAAGATGGAAAACAGTCCTCAATTATTCGCAATTAAGGAGCAAATGTTCTTAAAAATCTTTAGAACTAATCGGCGCACCAAATAGATGGATAGAAATAGTAAAAACTTGAAAAATGTACTAATTTGATGCCTTTTAAATTAGAATGGTTAGGTTAGGTCTGATTTCTGACTTGGTACGCCACTGATATATGATATAATACCATAACTTATTGTTAGAGATAAAATAAGAGAATGTGCACCACATGCCATCATAATCGAATCATCTTCTTTTGCAGTAACAGCTTTCTTCTTCCACGGAAAACTTTTTGATATCTTCACAACGAAGAGAAAGAAAAAGCAGCGAAGCAATATTACTTATTGTGAGTATACTGAGTATGTATTTCAATTTGCAATTTCGCATTCAAAAGTTGCTGCGAGAGAAGAGGAGGGATGTTATGCTAATCTTTTTATTGGTTGCCTGGTTGAAAGTCAAATGCGAAATTAAAATCCGACCAGCCAGCGGCGGATATGAAAATTTTAATATCCGGCAGCCGTCTTCTTCTTCCTGCATCGAATTGAATCGCATTCGCCACGTGCGCGCATTCGTTGCGCAAATGCGCAATAATATTTGAATAATAAGCTGATTATCACGGTGCCATCGCATCGCCGCGAAAAGAGACACCGGCGAGTTATTGGTCACGCTGCAACTTCGATCGCCACCCCGGCCCCGTAGCGAATCGACGGTAGGACGCTAAAAGGCTGAAAAGGGGTAAGTTTAATTTATTATTAATCACCGTTCACCATTCACCGTCGAGGAGGAGGATGAGGATGAGATTTTATTCGAGTAAAACTTTTGAATAGTTGACAGACACACAGGGAGAAAAGGTGCTAATACTGTGGGGGATTAGTGAGTCCAAACAGGCGTCAACAAATCGTAAATTGTGTGTGTGCTGCTCACTGCTTGCTTGCTCGGGGTAGTTCTCATCCGCACCGCAAACAATACGACGACCACCCCGAAACACATGTATGTATGTTGGTTCGCCTTTTTTTATTCACCGGTGGGTTACTAATGCCCCGGCTGTTTTCTATCTCCTATGACTGTAACTATTATATTATAAGTAGGCGATTAGTTTTAGGGGTATAATAGGGGCAGAAGGGTGTTCGTTCCGTTGGCAGCAATGATATTGCGTTCGAAACCGTTTTATATTACTTGCTATACTTTTTATACTTTTTATTTTACTTTTAGGATTATGGATGGGAGGAGAAGAGAGGAAATATGATCGAAAAGTCATGGTGGTTGGAGTCGTTGGAGTTGCCGATGCGGGGGTGGTTGGAGGAAGAGGAAGGGAGGAGTAAAAGGGCGGGCGAGGGATATTAAACGCGGCGCCAAGTGTTCGTGACGCCGACCGCTGCGTTGCACTGCCGCCGCCGCCGCCGCCGCCGATTTTTCACTTTTGATATTTTGACAAGGGTGCTAAACGCACACCATCCACATGCCGGTTCTCTCTTTTGCCGTCCACGCCCTTTTGTGCCGCCCGCCACCACCACCACCGCCGGCACGTCGATATACTACACATTGCACGCTCTTTTGACGAATCAATGTCACGTTTTATTTCGAATTTCAATACTGCCAACCGTACGACCGTACATCCAGTTCAGCTACCATACAGTGTTGCCAGTGTTGCAATAGTTACTATGTAGAAATGAAACATTAATAATATCCCCATTATCAGGGTTGGGATATAGATATAAAATTAGCTATTGCCCTTTGTCGCGTGGGGTTTTTGTTGGGCGTCCGTCGCGTCGTGCCGACAAATAAGTCAGTTAGTCAGTTGGTTAGGCTTTATTGTAATTCACCCTCCCTTCCTCTGCTTCTCTGCTTTGCAATCCACACACACGTACACATGGCACCCCCTTAAATAATAATATCGAATGCACATCGTCCATCCCCAATCGCCCTATTCCCGCTCATTCCGCGCGCACATGATGTAATCGTAATAATATTTGCGAATGTTTGCTGCTGCTGCAACTGATTGTGTGAGGGGTTTCGCGTTGCGAACGAACGAAATTAATAATCGCTGTTGTCTTCCAGGCTGAAAATGCCCGCCGGTAAGAGCAGGAGGCGAGGAGTGGAGCATTTCCGCCAGCCAATCCTTTATTCGTCCTTCCCACATACAC